>CM065673.1:6034952-6262452 GCA_033220385.1 Triplophysa yarkandensis
TTAGAAATGAGTTAAAGTCATAGTAACGCAAGATAAAATGACTGAAAATTGTAATGCACTTTCCATCTGTGCTTTTCCAGGGGCTGGTAACAGAGCTGCTAAGCAACTGTGATGGACACCTGAAGGCAGAGGTGGCTCAGATGGCCGCATACTATGAACACAGACTGCAGCTGGGCAGCAAAGCAATCTACCATCTGGAGGCCTTCGTGGCTAAATTCATGGCCATCTACAAAAAGTTTATGGAGGATGGACTTGATAACTTCATGTTCTGAGCAGGTGTAGCCTTAAAGAAATAAGATATGTTTGATAACCTTGTTTTTCCTAATAAAAGTCATCAAATGTGTCTGATGTGAATATGTATTCCGATAGATGCTGCAAAAACAATTTACTGGTAAATAGTTAAGTAAATAAAAACAATTTGTTTTGTTTGTCGTACAGTGTCAGATATTTTTAAGAAAACCTTAAGTGATAGTTCACCCAAAAATTAAACCGTTACTCACTGTTTAATTGTTTCATATCTGGATATTTGGAAGAATGCTTGTACCAAACCGTTCCTTTGACCCCTTTTAAAAAAATGATTATGTTTTTGCTCTGTTGAACACAAATTGATATATTTTGAAAAATGTAGCAAATAGTTCTTGGACACCTTTGACTGCCATAGTAGTCTACCTGCTATGGTAGCCTAAGAATTGAATGGTCACAAGCATTGTTCCAAATATCTTCCTCTTTATTTAACAAACCAAAAAATTTAAATCTATAATTTAATGTGTCATCTTACCAAAACAATCCATGATAAAGTTCTCTGGAATAAAGGACATGTCAATGATTATTTTTTCAACATATTTATTAACAACTAACAAGAGCAATAAAGAGAAGATTGTCTAACAAACAAATAAATACACATTTTTACATTAAATAAATACGTTTTCTCTTGATAGCTTTATCTTATATTCTCTTCGAAATTCTGCATTTCAAGAAACATTTCACTACCAACTTCGATTAAACATGCTTTAGTTAAATAGCAGTATACACAAAACGTCTGAAATGATCTCTTAATAATAACATTGAATATAAAGCCTGTCTACAGACTGTGAAATCTTCACAGAATGTTGGCTTTCATACTTACAAAAGTCCTTTTTCTATGCCTCCAGACACCAAACATTAGACAAACAAACACATACATGAAAGCGCATCAGTCCCCGGAAATGAAGGAAGCTTTTCTTATTTTGGGGATAATTTGTGTCTCCTGACTGCATAATAGACTATAAGGCAAGCTGTCATCACCATACAGGAGCCCACTAAAGATAAAAAGCCCAGAACAGGTTGTTTGGTTAAGACGTAACACTCATAGCAGTACACAGAGGCATGTGAACACGGCCGGTACGATGTGCCGAAAGCAGGGAAGCCATTGTGATGGATGATATTCTTGTAATGGGCCAGTGAAGATTTTAATATGACCTCCTCTTGCACATTTCCGTACATTCCGAAGCCTGGATCGTGCTTGTCACTGAATGCATATGCAAAATAACCTTTCAGATTGACACCGTCCAGTGTGTACGCTGAAAAACAGAAATCAAAGGTTAGAAAACAACCGTCCTGAACTCTGGCTGGCTTCTATGTGATGTAAAAGTAAAGCAAACTGACTCGTGTTTGAAAATAGTAAACAAATATTTTTCAAAGCTCAGATGAAGAGCGGCTTCTGATATTTTATGAGGTCAGCAAACTGTTTCTGGAGATTTTTGTTTAATGATTTACCCGCTGCATGTGGATGTGCCAGTGAGCTTTGGATCAACCTTAAGACCACTGTTTCATTATTTATTCACCCTTATTTCGTTTCAAACCTGTGTGACTTTCTTCTGCAGGACACAAAGAAGATATTTTGAAGAATGTAGGAAAACAGACAAACTGGCCCCTATTGACTTCCATAGACAAACCCTCAAGCTATTTCTCAAAATATCTTTTTTGTGTTCATTGTAACGAAGACAAGTTTTGAAGCAAACAAGGGTGAATGAATGATTATAGAATTATTATTTCTGGATGAACTAGTTCTTTCTCACCTTTCAAAGCCTCATTAATGTAGTTATAATAGTAGTAGACCCGCAAGCTGTCCTTAAACCGTGCAATGTCCTCTTGAACCCCATTAGCCATCACATAAATAGGAACGTCTTTGTATCTCGAGTTTACCCAATTCAAAGCCTTGCGTAGACCCCAAGGGACCACGGGGGAGTTGCGTCTGGGGGACATAATCCAGGTAACATCGGATATCAGCTGTACCTGCAACTTATCCTTAAAGGTGTATTTGTCCTCAACTCCATCATACACCATTGAGGTGGTAAAATGACTGATGGCGAAAAAATCATAAGTTCCTTTAACCAGCTGTCGATCTTCTTCGCTGAACGCTGGTAGGTGGTAATTAAAAAGATCAATGTTGTTTCTCTGTTGCAACCAGTTTCGCATCACTTCGGGGTAATCCCCGTTACCAAAGATGGGCTCTGCAAACCATCCCACTCGAAAGTCCAAGACTCGGTTTGCAGGTTCCATGTCCTCGCGGTTGAAGGAAAATGCAGGCTCGACCCAATCCATATGAAGAACTAAAGACGCCTTTCCTCCTTGGCCTTTGCGGAATTCACTATCATAGACGCGCCAGGCCATCGCATGGGCACGAAGAAGCTGGTGACCCATGGCGTATTCAAGATCCTCATCGTTGGGTTCGTTTAGCGTGATCCAAAGCTTGACATAATCCCCGAGGTGTTGGAAACACAGCCTGGCATAGTCTACGAAGGCCTGGACTGTTTGATCGCTCTGCCAGCCTCCTTTGGCCTCCATGGGCGCAGGTAGGCTGGATAGCTTTCCAGTGTGGTGCCAGAGGGTCACAACCGGGGTAACGTTAACCTTTCGTAGCTCGCCGACAAAGCAACGGTAATAGTTCAGCAGAGTTTCATTAGCATGTGACACATGGCCTGACGGGACGATGGATGACCAGTTGAGGGAAAAGTGGAAGTGGGAAGCCTTGATGTGTTGGATGTCAGAAACCTGCTGACGGATGCTGGCATAGTCGGCACAATAACGTGCCCTGTGAGAAGCGGGCGCCTGCACACCTTGGAGCTTCTTCAGCTCACCATTTCCAGAAATGTTCCAGATGTATACACTGGGGTCTGCAAACTGGGTAGGGGTAGTATCAACCTTTAGAATAAAAAATTAGAAGTTTTTATGTCATCCAAGTCAGATTTAGGCATAATTGTGTGTGACACGTTTGGAGGTAAAGATATGAAATTTTTTTGGTTTGTTGATTTCTGACCAGAGGTCAAAGTTTAAAGTTAAACACACCGTATGATGTAAGCAGAATAAGGGTTCTATTAAAATGAACTTTGGATCCTCCAAGAAAAATGGGATAGGATAAATAAGAACAATAAAATCGTCTTGGTGTGCAGGCCATTTATCAATATTCACACAAAATGTTTTTTCTGGTCTGAGGTCCAAATACTTCTTTGTGCATAAACCAATAAAATTCTCTGATATGTATTTAATTTAATTAAAAAAATATTTGCATATAAATAAAACTTATGCTTTATATGCTATAAATACATAATAATAGAATTAATATTAATTGAATATAAGTAGTTTTATATTTAAATAATTAAAGAATTTACAATAATTTAGAATCTAACAAACTATACAGATACGGTACCTGAATGGAATTGGCAGCGACACCCCAGGCAAAATCACAGGAAAAGACGCCCTGGGCCGGCCGGTTTTCGGGCATCTGAGGGAAGCCGTTCTTCTCGATGAGTTTGCTATAAAATGTTGCTGATGTCTTTGGTTCTCTCTTCAGGTCAGGAGTATTGAAATCCACATAGAACAGCCCTCGTCTTATTCCATATTCACGATACCACTCGTATCCGTCCAACAGGGACCAGGCTGTATAGCCAATTACATTAACATGATCAAATCGGATGGCTGTACAGGGAAGAGATTCCATATTAGTGCTTCAAAGAAATTGAAAAAAAGACTATTTAAGGTTAGGTCTTTAATAATACTAATAAAAATAAAATGCTATATGTAATATTGTATTTGTTGTTCATCACTTCTACAGACACTTCAGTCTGCCATCTACCTTTCAGAGTCTCCATTATAAAGCGCTTCAGATAGTACATGTGCTTGGCATCCTTCGTTTTTGTGTTGCCACTTCCATACCAACCACTCTCTACCACAAAGATGGGTGGATTGTTATACTCAGCATGGATCCAGTACAGCAGCATCCTCAGGTCCAGGTCCTCGGTCTGACCGAAGCGCAGACTGTCATTGATCAGCTGAAAACTAAGAGCTGGACCATGAGAGAGAGCGAAGAAATCAGCCGTCCCATTAATATACTTGCGTTCAGCCTCAGTAAAGGAGGGCAGCCTGTGGGTCAGATTGTGTTTCATACACGGGGGATAATCTCCATCCACAAACAACGGACGGGCGAACCAACCGAGTACGAAGTCCAGAGAGCACTGGCAGGCTTTGTGGTTCTCCTGTCTGGTTCTGCTTGGTTTGATCCAGTGTGATGCTAGAGCCATGGATACTTTTCCCCCTTGGCTGGTACGATATTTTTCGTCATACAGGTGCCAAGCTGCAGCGTGTGCCTGGACAACAACAAAAGAGAACGTTTTTGTTTATCATCAAGAATTTTGTACTCGTGCAACTTGAAGTGACGTGACATACAGCCAAGTATGGTGACCCATACTCAGAATTCATGCTCTGCATTAAACCCATCCAAAGAGCACACACAGCAGTGAACACTCATACTAACTGTAAACACACTCAGAGCAGTGGGCAGCCAACTGCAGCGCCTGGAGAGCAGTTGGGGGTTCGGTGCCTTGCTCAAGGGCACTTAAGTCATGATATTACCGGCCCGAGACTTGAACTCTATAACCACTAGGCCATGACTTCCCACATTGTACACATTGTACGAGTTAAAGTCAAGAAATTCACATGATGGATCAATAACTCTCTATTTACTTAAAACTTGTATGAATTTTTTTACCAAGAATGCACGAAGATATTTTGTAAAGTGTTGGTAAATGGCCAGTACTTACTTCCACTCTTTATTTGTATTAAAATTGTTATTTTAGTGTGGTCTGATTTGCTTTAAATTTGTTGATTGATCAACTTGATGTTGTAATTGCGATTATTATTGTAAATAATTAGATTTTACATCAAAGTTTGGAAATGTTTTTAAACATTCAGTGAAGTACCTGCATAATTAATCCTTAAAATCCAAAAACTCACAGAAAAGAGCACAAATACATAGCTGTAATTGAGGCTTTTGACAATTATGTAATTTTTTTCCCCACATTAATAATTATAATAATAATAATTATAATTTTACCTCATAATAATAATCCCTATTATTTTTTGATTAATTGTGCAGCTCTAGAAGATTTAAGTGAATATGAGCCACTGCTGTTGGATTATCAATCAACCATTATAGCTTCAATAAAATAAAAAAATATACAGTTTATATAATATAAACAAATTCTACAGCAAAGGATATATTTCAAAGTATGTTGGTAATTGTTGATTTTGAATTGTTGATAAATAGGGTTGGCATGGTTATTTGATTCCTTTTTGTATGTTTATTATTAGAAAGATTTTTTAGTAGTAGAGTTAGGATTCGTGTTACAGTAGTTAGGATTTGTGGTTAAGATGTATGTTGTTTCTTGTTCAAACAACATGTTTATATACACTACATATAATTATTATCTTAAATAAATACACACATACAAAATGCAAATTCCAATACCTTTAAAAGATTGTGTCCGACTCTGAAAGGCAAATCAGAGTCATTTTTAATACCTGGAGCCACCACTCCAGTTCCATATCCATGCCAGGATACCACAAACGGGTTGTCAATGGTAATCCAAAACTTCACCTCCGATCCAAATGTGTCAAAACAAAAATCTGCATATTCTCTAAACAACTCTACCAAAACCGAATTGCTCCAACCTCCAAAACGTGTCTGCAAATAGTCAGGTAAATCCCAATGATATAAAGTGATGACAGGTTGCACCTTGATTTCCCTTAATCCACGAATCAGACTTTTGTAATACTCCACACCCCTCCTGTTGTAACTTTCCTTGGTCCCGTTGGAAAAAATGCGTGACCATGAGAGAGAAAAGCGATAGTGAGTGACTCTGAGCTGCTGGAGAGCTCGGAGGTCTGCCTGGATGTTGTGATAACTGTCACTCCCGACGTCTCCTCTGGATACCCGAGTCCCTCCCCGAGTAAAAGTGTCCCAGATAGACTTTCCCTTCCCATCTTTCTCCCAGGCTCCCTCCACTGAGTAGGCCGCGGTGCCCACAGCCCACATGAACTTATCCGGGAAAATGTCATACAGGAAAGCTCTGTCACCAGGATATGGAAGTTTGCTGAATCTGTCCCATGTGCGCACTCCTGCCCCAGGATCAGTTGCTGTTTTGCTGAATAGCATGAGTGTCCAAAATGTCCATGTGACTCTCATAATGCTGGAGAACCTGGATGTAGAACAGGTCAAAAGAAGTAAGCTGATCTTACTTGGGGCTTTACTGTCGCAGTTGTGGTTTACAGCAACCCACCTGTCCCCACGGGACCGTTTTTGTCCTCTCAGGAAATCTATCAATTATTACCCAGGCACTTGATGCGTAAACAGGTATCCAAGCGCAGGACTATTCCAGCCCATTAAATAACTCTTCTGGCTACACAAATAAATATGCAAGACAAATATGACTCGATCGGAAACATTTTCTCATTATTCCACTGCCTTTGAATAGTTAATAAATCTATTATGAATACAACATTGCAGGTTATCCAGTAAGCCAAATTGGTTATCCAATGACTTTTTATACTCAACGGTTCAATCTGTAGAGCAAAGCTTTTCCAAACAGAGATTATTACAAAAAACAATAAAAATGTGATGTCTTCTGGTCTTCCAATTGAGTTGCATCATGATAGATTGTCAGTGTCAAACCTTAGCCTTGGGAAGAAAATATCATCTCTATAACCTAAAGTGCCAACAAGAAAAACTGCCACCGCAATGTGTAAATGCCAATAATGTACTTAGATTATTTGATTTAGTTTAAGACAAGCCCAAGTCCTCATAAAGGCACATGTAATCTGGATAATATGCCTATCTGACTTCTAAGCAAGGCATCGATATTGTGGACACCTTGGTCACTAATGTACATAATTGAATGATTTCAAGAATTTATGACTAAGTCAACATAAAGGGTGATGTACATTTAAATAGGAGATGAGTGGTGCAGCACACAAACAACACACAGCACTGCACCTGTTCGACTTTGTGCCATTTAAGGTTAAAGGAAATTACAGGTGTGCGTCTTGTGTTTGCCTGTAAGTCTCAGTCTCTGTGACTCAATCATCTGTTAAAGGTCAGGTGTTGTTTGAATTTACACCGGCTTGTGGTGCATAATGAATTTTCCATATTACAATTAGCCGTGTCCTTTGTGAAAATGTCCTTGAATTTAAATTATATCCTTCTAAAAAATAAAACAGGTATAAAAGATGGAAAAAAACATGATTAGGTTTAACTGTAGTGAAACTGGAATGTCCATTTTTTTAAGTGCACTTAAGTTTATAACCTTATTCTCTGTTTAGCTTTTACAAACTGAAATATAATAAAGAAATCCACATTTTATAACCCTACACTTATTTAATGCCTAGCAACACACTCATAAATAATTATTGACCATCTGATCATTACAGCCCAAGTAAACACACATGCTTACAGAATGTTCCTTTGATTGTGTAGAATAATTTATATATAAAAAAGTAAATACCGCAAAATGACTTTAGCCGAGTTTTGACCTACAGAATCTCAAAAGTTAAACATTTTTAGATTCAAAACAGTTTGGATTTATCTACCAGCTCAACTCTATTATAGAGAAAAAATAATATAATAGATTTTTTTATAAATTTAACCAAAAAACCTACTATTAGTATATACAATAGCGCTTACTTTAGTTGACATTATTGTTTTTAAGGATGTCTACATCTTTTTTCCAAACAGATAATTTCTCACAATTTAAAATCTACTCTTTTTTGGCACTGGGGTGCATTATTAAAGTCATTTTTTTATGTTAATGGAAACATGTCTTTAAAAACCTTATGTAAACATACTCAAAATGACCTGGACATTAAACCACCTTTGCAATCTTTGGGAATCTCGCTCGGGTGACGTGCCTCTATCCCAAACATAAGGAGGAATGGACTGAACTCTGTAGTGATGGGTTTTCTGGTCCTCAGCACAATCATCATGGAATCCAGATACATATCCCAAGATTGTGGATGCTGACTTACTAATTCTGACAGTGCCCTAAAAAATAACGTAAACAGAATGGCATATATCAAATATATCGCATACATCATAAAGAGAAACTATAAAAGCACATACAATTAAAATTACATTTAGACAGTTACCTTTCTACGGTTTCAATTAGTTTTTTGAAAAGTTTGTTTGTCTGTGGATAATACTGTGCACAAAGTTTGTTCTGACTCCCGAGACTTTTGCAAAGCTCCTTGTTCAGCTGTTTGCAAACAACAAGTTATCCTTTGTTAAAAATTGTAAACTTACATCCAAATATATTAAATACAAATACATTTGGATGCAGAAAGCAGGTCATGAGATGATAACACACCTTAATAACAAACTGTGGTCTCTGGTTGGTAAAAATCTGCTGTGGTACTCCAAAACGATAAAAAAATTTCAGAAAAAAAAATCAGACCATCTGGTGTAGTAATCCACCATCACACATATGTTTCCTGTCTTCATCTTTTCCAACAAATTGAAATGGTTGGTTGGCCTTCACAAAGAAAAGCAATAGAAATAATTTATTCTTCATCAAATATAATATGCTCTATGTTGTGAATGAAATGTGAGAATTACTTGTAATGGGGTGGGGTCCATCTCGGTCTAATCAGTCTCTACCATCTCCTCCTTTATAATAAAAATACTTGTTTGTCTGTCCACAAATTCACCAGCCTTGAAAACAACAATATATTAATAAACACAAGAATTACAAGGAAGAAATATTCATTGTTGTCATAAAAAGATAAGTAGGGTTACCGCATCATTTACTTATTCATATATTGTTAACACGTTTACATGTTTGATAAATGTAAAACAAAGATATTTAGAAAAATGTGAGTTGGCTGACCTTCACTAAGACAAGCATAAGTATAAATAGAGTATTGAGGCATTCTGCATCAAAAATGACATGCTTTGTGTAAATCAAATGCAAGATTTACTTGTAAAATTGTGGGATCTTTCTCATCCTTAAATGTAGAAAGCCTCGCCCAGCTTTCCATGTATTCCGTAGCCTGGAAGATTTGAAGAAGAAATATTTCTTGTTCTCGTGAAACAGAAAGTGATTGTTATTATTATCATTTACTCATCTTTAAACTGTTCCACACATTTTGTTTTGCTAAACAAGATATTTTGAAAAAAGGATGAAACAGTTCTGTTTTGATCACCACTGACTAATGCAATAGTTTTTTCTCTACTATCGTAGGCATGAGTGTGCCAGATCTGTTTACATCCGCCATAAATGCAAAGAATAAATACAGCTCTAAAGGCAGAGTAACCCATTTCTGAAAATAGTAGCCAATCAGCACAAAGGGGCATTAAGGAAATTGTGTTATCACTATGCAAAGTATTGTTTTTTTCTCGATCTCAAGCAACAACAACCAATTTCATAAATGCCTTTAAGATATTCTCTATAAAAATAACATGCTCTGTGTAAATAAAAACCAAGATTTACTTGTAAATTGTGTCTTTCTAATCACTTAATATAGAAAAACTTGATTGGCTTTCAAAACTTGTCCCTGCCTGATAGACATACATTGTTTACTCATCTTCAAATTTACCAGTAAGGGGATGGGGTCTGTCTGTACATGTAAGTATTTTCAAATTTGAGTGAGTAAACAGAAAATGAATCTCTTAAGTTAAATGTGCTATAAATCTCTTGTCTAAAATAAAATCCTAAACCCCAAAGAATTAAACTGAGAATCACTTCATTGGTGATGGAGTCTGTCTGCAGCTGTACTGTAACGACATTTTGGCATTCCAAACATTCACCAACCTGAAAAAAGTTAAAAACATTTTTATTAAAGAATAGATTTATTTATATTTGAATAACCTATGTTTAACATGAATATCTAGTCAACTATCAAACACTATGCATCCTTTAAGTGTTAAAACACTCAACATTCAAAGAACAAAACAAAGAAACATATACAGGTTTGTATCAACCTAAAGGTTTACAAATGACACATTTTATTTTTGGGTAAATGTTTCCTTTTATGTGATGTATTGCTAGTATCCGCACAATGATCTATGATGTTGAACAAAAATAGACACTCACCATTTTCTTAATATCATTTGTAATGCCAGGCCAGTAAAACATTATGCACGTGGCATTTCTTGTTTTCACAATAACACGGTGGTCTTCAGTAGCACTTACATGGTATTCAATACAAATTTTTTGGCTTCTTCTTTGTCATAAACAACGAGTCTCTACCCTTTTTTGTAATAAAGTGCTCCTTCTATCAAACAAAAAACAAGCATTTGTATTATAAATATGCATTTGTGTTATAAATATACGCACATCCAAACAGTTAGAATTAAAGAAAAGCATATTCCTAACCATCAAGTGTGTAGACAGAAGCTCTTCTTCGATTGGCATATTTCTCTGTTTTTTTAGCACCTTGGGGGTAACCACCTCTGGACAGATAGCGGTGGATATTGTCATAAACATCTGGATCCATCTGCACATCAGGGCATAACTTAGATTTAAAGTCCATGAATATAAAACACTAAATAAAAACAACCAATCTACCTTAATGTTTCCTAAATGATGTCTCTGTACAAATGCAGATAATGGATCTTTTCCAATGTTCACTCGTTTCAGTCAATATGCAGCAGTAGATTTACTCTCTCAGTAAAACCAGAACGCCTCCTTTCATCCTGCATGGAAAAAAAAGACTTGTTGGGTAAAACCAGGGGAGCAAGATCTGATGATAAACATCCTCGGCTGTCATAATGCGTTTCTGGGTCTCATTCAAATGTCGAATTAAGGGGGAGAATATTAACTTCATCTACTAAACAATGATAAACACTCACAATAAAACATGATAATAATAAATAATTCTTTAATATTTCATAATAATTTATCCTTGATAATAATTATCCTTAATAATAATCATTGTATAATATTCTTAATAATGATTATACTCTTTAAGTTATAGTTGACCTAAAAATAAATTTTTTATTTTTTAATGTTGACATGTGTTATTTATTTTTGCATGTTAATTATACTCATTAGAAGTGTATTTTGACTTCAGGTGTATACAGAGAGGATGGTGCAACGTTACTGTGTTAAGATGCATTCTGTCATGATTTGCTCATCTTATTGACATTTCAAACCTGTATGACTTTCTTTTTAAGAACGCAAAAGAAGGAGAGCAGCAATAATATTTGGGACCCTGTCTGCGAAACTAGTCTTACGTTTAGGGTCAGTTGTGGTTTGGTGGTTGGAGAGTTGGACTTGTACGCAGAAGGTTGTGGGAGTGCACTCTTGTGGTCAAATAACTGAACTGCAACTCGATGCAAATTTCAATCTGCAACACCCCAAAAAAAGAAAACCATTGATAAAATGTGACTGAAATGTCAATAGGTGTATCAGCTACTACACGTAAAAAAAATCCATATTTAATTTTATAAGCGGGGCGTGGCTTGACCGGAGCCACGCCCACATCCAATTAAGCGCTAATTGCTTCCTGCAAGAACCGAATAAATAGTCACGTGTTGCTCCATCAATCATCTGACAACAATGGAGGAGTTTTTCATTCCGCCTTACAGCTGTGGAGGTTACCCCGGATACTTTCCCTTCTATCCGGGCAATCCGAAATTCAAGCCCCAGAATTGGACCAAAAAGGGCGGTCACGTGCACGTGGCACCGGATGGCCCGGATTACTTTGACGTGTATAAACGCGCTCAGTTAAAGGCCATTTTATCTCAGGTGAACCCAAATCTGAACCCGCGCCTCCGCAGGGCGAACACCCGGGAGTTCGGCGTCCAGGTGAACCCAAAAGTGGACGCCGTGGTGCAGTGCTCTCTGGGACCCAAGACTCTGCTGTACCGCGGCGATAAATGGGGGGCACCCGGCACGCCCCCCTCCAGCCCTTTGCCCTGCACGCCCGTCAGCTCCGTGCGCTTTTCCAGGCCGGTCGCCATCTACTCTCCCGTGTTCGACCGGAGGATCTTCTCACTGCCCACGGGCGCAGCCGAGAGTCCGGGAGAACGCATGGATGAGTCGGAGGATGAGGAGCGCATCCGGGATGAGATGATGCTGAAGGATGCGCGTCGGGAAAAGTTTGGGGTGCCGCGGAACAAGCGCTCGAACTTTCAGGTGGGTTGGCGCAACGCATTGCGGTACAGAGTGGGTATAATGGGCTGCTTGTTTCTCTCCTGCAGTTTCTGGAGCAGAAGTATGGATTTTATCACTGTAGCAAGTGCAACATCCGGTGGGAAAGTGCATTTGTGTGGTGCATCTCGGGAACCTCCAAGGTAAGTTGAAATGGTTGCCTTTGGTTTCTTTATTCTTATTTCACCTAACAATTGTGTGGTTGTTGTACATCCGTATGCATGTTTTCAACTTGAGAATTTGGATGCTTGTTACCAAACTGTTGGACAATGGACCACCTTGGTACATTTTACAATCATTTGTCTGACGCTTTTATCCAGAGGGACTTGAAAAGGGCATCTCTGAATTTGATTTACCATCTTGCATATACGTTTGTTCGTTTGGCAAACTCTTTTATCCAAAGGAAGTCACACGTATTGTGCAGTTGTCAAGCATCACTGCAGAGCAGTCGCTCAAGGCCACTTCAGTTATTGTCTGCCAGCACTGGGATTGAACCCACAACCTTCTGCTTTCAAGTACAACTTTCTATATCAGGCCACGACTGACCCGTAGAATTTACCCGTAGATGGGTTAGATATAAATGGTGGTCAAAAGGAAACAAGAATCGTGTGCTGTTTTGCATTCTTCTAAATATCTTGTCGTGTTTAACCGAATAGAACTGTTTTCTGCCGTGGTCACTCTTTCCAAACTCTGTTCATCACAATGACATTCATACAGATTTAACAACTTGAAGGTGGGTAAATGACTATCTTTGAAGCTTCCACAACCAAGTGACTCGCATTTCAATTGTTCATACAGGTGTACTTCAAGCAGCACTGCAGAAAGTGCCAGGCCGGACTGAACCCATACAGGGTGGAATCCATTCAGTGCCAGGTAAGTGTTTGAATTATTTCTCCCCTCTATTATTTGCTCTTATCTTGTTTCATATCACCAGGTTTGTTGCAAGACTCGCTGCATCTGTGACAAGAAGCAGAGGCACATTGACATGCGGCGTCCTCACCGCCAGGATCTGTGCGGCCGCTGCAAGGGCAAAGGCCTTTCTTGCGACACGATCTATAGCTTCAAGTACATTGTCTGATTGTTCAGAACTATCTGGATTTTAGAATCTGTATATGTGGCCTGAGGGTTGTATTGGATTGATGTATTTTTGTACTCGTATGTGTAAATTAATAAAATAAAGTATTGCAGCATAGCATAAGTGTCTGCGTGTATGTTTCGCTAGTGTTTGGTCACGTTAAAAAAATGCTGAGAGTTAGAAGATTCAGAAACCATGAAAGCACGACAAATTTACTTCACAAAAGCTTTAAGTATTTACACGATGGGGAAAAACAATGACTTCCCACAAAGGCTATACAATGTGCAATTTGTCTTGGCATGCACTACTGAACAAAGACTTTCCCTCTTTATACAAATAATAAAATACAACTTTTAATAAATACAATTCAAATGTAAATACAGTAACGCATGCTTGGCAACTTGAACAGACGACAAACAACTTATGAACTATGTTCAATGCACACTAATATCATAAATATAAATTGACCCTAGATGTGCGCATGTATACAGTAGAGCGCATAACTTCAGTAGAAACAGCCAGGCAATCTCATCAGCACTTAAAGTGAAAAACACTTGAGCAGTAGTAGTTTCATTAAGAACAAATCGCTGAATGTCAGCGTGTTTGTGTATATGTGCAGAGGCTGATATTGAGCGGTAGGTCAGTGATGGACACTTTCACAAAGACAAATGCTCTTACCTTTGAACTTAACATTTACAAGTATTGTGACTAACTAAACACAGACAGTATCTTGCATCGTCCTTCGGTCATGTCGTGGAACTTTAAAGACATTCTTAAGCAGTTACAGTAGAAAGGCATCCGTATCAATGATCAATCATTGCACAATTCCCACGTTTACAACAAACCGAGCATATGCCTTCAGTAAAAGTTTTGGTGCTTCCTTTCCAAAATGCAGCATTGCTCTCGGTAGCAAACAGTGCATTTTCATCCCCTTACAATTAGCTAGTGCAATAATTTAAAACACGCATCCGAGCGTCTCAATCCGAGGAATCGTGCAGGAGCAGTTCAGTTTCTCCGTTATTGCTGCACATCTGAGAACCCGAAGATACGCTCACTCTCATGAGCCCCTTCCTATTCAACACAGTCAGGGATGCTTGTGCAAGTTTCCCTAAGAAGGGCACAAGTTTATCAGTCATGCCCTCAAAAGGGCGGCAGCACTCCCAGACGTCACACTGGAGTTGGCTTTTTGGGGGTGGCAAAAGTGGTGGATTGTGGGAAAAGGGATGGTGATGTAGGAGAGGCTGGGTGACTATGGAGGAGTCCAGTGGTCGGGAGGTCCAGGCCAAGGTTGGTCCGGGGTGCCGCAGGCTTCCTGTCAGAGACTCGCGCCGGAAACGCTGGAGTCTAGGAGGCTGGATGAGATGACCTGGTACCCCTGAGCGCGGCGAATCATGTCGCGGATCTCTCCGTTAAGCTCCATCAGCTTAGTGGAGATGTCGGACATATCTTTGTTTGAGCCAATCAGGGCAAAGGTGCCGGTCTGACCCAGAGTCTGGTGCCGGAAGTAGACGTTGAGGAGAGTCTGAATCTCATCCTCCACTGAGCCACCAAAAATGTCATTGGGCCACACTCGTCTGTAAAACATTCATGACAAAACTCAGTGACATCCCACACCAGGGTAACCCAAAAAACAACATGTTTTATCTTTTATCTCACCTGCACTCTTGAGTGTAGCGAATGGCCATACTGAACTCATTGTTGTTCAAGCATTCCAGGATGGCCTGTACGGCTGCCTCCGAGTTGGGGAACACGGGCTGCATGCTGTGCCGGTGCTGGTCCTCCAGATCACCAGCCAATGAGGCTTCTGCTAGACGCAGACAGTTCTTCAGGTCGCTCAGCTCGCGAGACATATTCCACAGCTGCAGATTAAAAACATAAAATCAGGGAAGACTGATTATAAAACAAGTTGGTCTTAAACAAGTGGTTATCATATGTTGTGCTTTGTGTACCTCTGGAACGGAACTGATTGTATTCACATGTCCGATGAGTTTACAGTAGGACTGAAAGAGCAGAAGGAACTGAAAGTGGAGTTTGTAAAGTCGCTGAGACAATTCCAATTGCTGTGGAGGACAGTGACATGTTACACCCTTTACATGATTAAATAAAACATTTGCACAGATGCATGGACTAACATTTCACATGCATTCAGCAAAACAGAATTTAGATTGTAAAATAATGGGTTAATGACAAGTGAAGTTTCCATGTTATTTTAAAAAGGGAAAATATATTTTTCGGAAAAATACTGTTGTTTAAGCTATTTTGTTAAGAATTAAAAAGTTAAAAAAGGCAAAAATATTAAGAAAAAACTTCTTCTTAGAAGTTCTTAGAAATGTAATATTTGTCTTCATGTAAGTTTGTGTTCATTGTATTTCATATATAAAAAATATTTTGCTTTAAAATGATAGCTGAATCAAATTTTTTATTATTTAATTCATTATTCACTCAATTTTACTCTCACAAATAGTCACTGTATGATCTTTTTTCTTCAAACAGTTTTTTAAGAGTTTCTATCTTAACAGCGACAGCATTCATTGACTTGCATTACATTTGTGTTTATAAAATAAAAGTGAAAGGGGGCAGCCACTGTCTGGGTACCAACTTCATTCAAAATATCTTCTTTTTGTTTTGTGGGAAAAAGGAAAGTCATACAGGTATTTTTAAACCTAATATATATATGAATAATTTTAACCTTTTAATATTAAAATTTAAATTTTTTTCATTATTCAAAAGGTTTACATTTTTTAAAAAAAGCTTAAAATAAAAAAACATATATCCATAAATAAAGCATCAAGTCATTGACCCACATACCAAACAGTAAAGACATTGAACACAGACCACTCGTCTAACAATACAAAAAGGAACGTTTCTTTATTTTGAAACTTACAGCTAGAGTTTCCATTTGCTGCGGAGCAAGCGTGTCACACAACAGGAAAGAGTTGAGAAGGGAGAAACAGACAGCATTAATACCCAGCATGCACTCAGTGAGCATTTGTGCCAATAACGTAGCATTGACACGGCTCAGAAATCCCATCCACATTAATGGATTAGTGTCAGTAATATTCAACTCAAGAACCCATATAAACCCATCATGCAGAGAAAACACAGACGTAGATGCAGTGAAAGAGAGAGTCATAATATATAAAGAGTGAGGAGGATGTTTTGGATAATCTTATAAATTGTACTTTTAAAAAAATATATCTTATTTAATTTCAGATAAAAGTTTTGAAACCAAAACACAGTGTCTAGGATAAACTGTAACACTACTCCACTCTAATCTACGTACATAAGATCTTTATTTTATGTATGTAATGACATGATGAAAAGATATTGTCTTTATTGTGAGTTAAATGCATGAGTTACATCGGTCTTATGCTAAGCACATTTTAATTTATAAAAATATGTAGCTGTTCTCACCTTCTCCTCAGAGTCTCCAGGCTGACAGGTGATAACATTATCATCAGGATACCTTGGAAATGTCGCTTTACAATTCTGCAACCACTGTTGAAATTGACAACAAGCATATGGATGTCATCCTTTCACACAATAATAATTTTCTGAGAAATAGATCTATGGGCTTACAGAGACAGCTGCTTCCTCCCGGCTGTTATATGTGTCAAGATACTCCTGCAGCTCAAGAACGCTAAACTTCATCTTCTCTAAGAGCCCATAAGAAACAATCTACAGAGGGACACAAAATCAGAATAACACGTTCAAAAGGATTTTCAATAAATTATGTGATTTGTTATCACTTTTGAGTTACTGACCGTCTCTGCATCCACATACAGACAGGGACAGTCCGAGCAGGCCAACATTTCTGATGAGGTCACAAATCTCGACCCAATTCCCCTCAAGCTGTCTCCAAGATAGCTGGCAGCGCTGCTTGTCAGAGAGCAGAACTTATTTTGGATGTTCTGTAGAGCAAAACGGATTGTTGACCCAACTACGATACGAATGAAACCAAAACAATTACTAAATGTAGAGTTATGTTACCTGAAACAGCGTTGAAAATATTTGGAAGGTGTACACGGCGCAAGATCCATCAGTGTCACACATCAGCTGGTTGATGTGACTCCGCCAGGCTTCTTCAGCGTCGTCATACACTGTTGGCTGAAATGCTGCCAAGATGGCAGAAAAGAAAGGGGAGGGTGGAGGAGGAAAGCCCAGCTCATCCAGATCATCTCGGTCCTCCCCAAAATGGTAGCTATGGGAACCGAAGGAAAAGAAAGTCAATCATCATGCCCGTTAGCTTTTCATATACACAGTGACACACTGTGTAGTGCTATTAATGCAGTGCATTAGCTCACCTGGGCATGGAGTTTGGGTTCTGGTTTATGCCAGTTCGGTTCTGATCTGCAGGAAGGTCCAGGTTAGTGTTGGAGCCACAGTCAAACCGTATAGGTACTTCATTCCCACCAAAAGACAGGTCATCCTCTTGGACATTAGAGTCCTCATCTTCTGGTAAAATCTGTAAAAGTAGTTAAAGGTGATATTTTGCATGTTACTAAAAGTCTATCAATAACTTTAAAAAAACCTGCCTAATTTGTTTAACACTGGATCTAAAACTGGAAATAATACGATTCAGGGTTGGGTGTGGTAGGGGCTCCTTAAATGGGTTTCAATGGGATTAACATTTGTTTTTACATACGGGCGGCATAATGTGGTCATCGGGCAGTGACGTTCCCAAACAGGGTGTCGCAGCATTGAGAGAATTTGGGTCAGCTGATGTGGTATCATAGGAAGTGGACAAAGAGTCGGTATGATTGGTGTCCTCTGAGGGGGACAGGTTCATTGTCTGAAATGAAAACATGTTCAGCTTTAGAAAATTACCTTTTGATTGATGGATGAATGCATGGTTGGATGGACGGATGCATGGTTGGTTGAATGGATGCATGGTTGGTTGGATGGATGCATGGTTGATTGGATGGATGAATGAATGCATGGTTGGATGAATGCATGGTTGGATGGATGCATTAATGTATGGATAGATACACAAAAAGTCAGACAGACATATAGACAGACAGACGGAGACACACGGATTACAAAGCCCATACTAGTTGAGAGTGGGAAAGGCTTTGGCTGGTTGAGTTAGACTCTTCTTCAGATGAGTCATCAGAGTCGTGATGAGGGTCATGTAGGCCGATGCAGGGGTTAATGTCGGAGTGCTGACTCTCCTCCAGAAGCTCAGTCAGATCTGTACTGTCCAAAGACCGCCGCCGCACTCCCCAGTTAAAGTTATCCATACTCTCACCCTATTAACACATAGATACAGCCTTAATATAAAAGCTTGATGCACTAACATTTTGCACCATCCTCAATCTATACACATGAAGTCAAAAGTGAGTTCCATTACCATGCGAAAATAAATAAAACATTTCAACATAAAAATATATAGTCTTTAGTCTTAGGTTCAGTTATTTTAAATATGCAAACTGATATCTAAAATGTAAACAATTTGGCAACCAATAATATACATAGTTTTAGAAAAACTACAAATACAGCACAAATAAACCCATTTAAATCTTTCCTCTTTATAATTCTACATGAAAAGAGATATGCTACTGGGCAATGATTTAAAGTTTGCTTGGGAAAACAGTTGTGGTGCTACCAAACATGCATTTCTATAGTATGCATTACAACATCCTGACATGACACACAAAACATCGCAAAAACATAAACTGTACTATGACATTATACTTTTAATTACAACAGCCTATGAAAGGCGAAACTTTAGATGACTCTCAAACATCATTCACAAAAGAACCCCGAGCAGGATCTCTCCCTCTATAATACATGCCAACAAAGCCATTCTTACCTGCAGCTCCTAGGCAGCACGGGAGAGAAAGAGAAAGAGTGTTAGGCACACAGTGAAAGAAAGGATAGTTGTGATCACATTAGTCAGACACACAGGTTAAGGCAGTCTCTGATCTTTAGCAAATTGTGTTTTTATAATTTCGACAAATATCACAGAAAGAAGTAAAAGAAAGAACAGCACAGTGTGAGACAGAAATAATGGAAATGTCTTGTGTTTAATTCACCTCTCCATCTTCCAGCTCTACATCAAGGAAGTCAAAGTCCCTGAAGACTCTGAACTGTTGTTCTGAGGTGGTATCATCTAGCGTGTCCTCTCTGGTGCCATCCTCAGAGGACACCTGGCTCGGCTGGTGCTCCATCAGGTCCAGGTCACCACAGGATGAGAATATCACCTGTGTGCATGGACATCAGAGTGCATTACAAATTGTGCTTTGTCTTCATGGTTGTATTGATTTGCCTCTGATGTAGTTAAATGTATTCAAGTGTTTGACAAACAGTAGGAACGGTGACATTGGGAACTTACAGAGGTGGAATGAGAACTTACAGATGGGTTCTTGGTGAGGCCAACTTCCTGTCCGCAGAGTGACAGAACATTTACAAGCTTCTCTCTTGTACGTTTCTAGGATATGAAAGTAAAATCAGGTCGAATAATGACTCAATAAGTGTTTATATTTTTTTAGTTTTGCTTATCCCTTTAACACAGTAGTTTAACTGTTTTATACAGTAGTTCATCCCAAAATGACAACAATCTCATCATCTATTTACCATCTTGTCATTTAAAACCTGTACAACTATAAGAAATTTTGACCAATCAACTGGCATTGGCTCCTTATAATAGAAGTCATAGGGGACCAATGATTTTCAAAACATTATCTTTTGTGTTCTTCAAAAGAAAAAAGTTATACAGGTCTGAACTGACATAAGCGTTAGTAAACGATAGAATTCTCATTTTTGGGTAAACTATCACTTAACAAGCAATTTTAATGAATACTTACTGCATATTATTAATGTGGCTTAGTACATATCGCAATTATAACATCTACATAACTTTACTAAACCTTTAAAAACATGAAATTATTAGAATTAAAATATTTTTTTTAAATCCAACAGTCAATTTAAAAAATATTAGTTTATGTAATAAAAAACTATTTTTTTAACAAATATATATACATAGTTGAAACTTAATTTTATTGTTTATTCTGATATTAATATTTTTTTTAATCCGATTTACTTATTTTTTAAACTTATTTTATTAAAAATCCTGCTTTTTTTTGAATATACAATATTTTCATTTTATTTGAATGCTTTCATTTCCCTAATTTTAGATAAAAATCAAACTGTTTAAGAGTGCAGTTACATACTTAAAAATTGTTGTTTTAACAGTATAAAGTTAGTCCTCACCTGTGATGACTGTGGCCGTTTCCAGCTGACTGGCACCAGAACAGTGTTTGAATTTGACCCCGAAGAGGTGGAGGATGTGCTACGGGTCACTGCAATAGCCCGGGCTTTGCCATCTCGTCCTCCCGATCCCTGAAGATCATCATATCTGCGTCCAATCACAGGCGTCTATCCACACACACACACAAACAAACAATACATGCTAATCATTTAAAAAAACATACTATATACAAAACAAGAGAAGCCGAACAAACATGACATGAAACCATACAGACTCTGATACACCCTATGAGACATTATTCCACTTCTTGTTTAACACCCCCTGTTACCGGTGAGTCATAGCTGCCATTCATGTACATAAACAAGCATGAGTGGAAAAACAGCCTAACTATTGAACTCCTTATCAGTCAACGGACACTCCATCTGGAAAGGAAACTGCTGTCATCAGGATAGAAGAACACAAAACTGAATCCTTGGAATTCCTGTAGATACACATACAGCCACTAGAGGCCGTATGTGGTCCATTGAGTGCAAAGGTATGATTCCAGATCAACTGTTTTCTAGTGGATTGACATCACTTCATGTTGGCTGCAGCAGTAAAGGCACATTGCTAAACACAATCAACTTTTTGGGGGTTTGTCATCAATCACAAACGCAGTCAAAACAGATCATTCCATCCTTCCGATTTCTCCTCATTTTATTGTGTGAAAGTGAACTTGAGCAACGTCCCTTGGTTCTAATATATTCCAAAAAACAAAGATTAGGAGGCTCCACCCTTTAAAAGATCTGACAACAAATGTGTATTTAAAATCAACAACACAACCACACCTTAAGAGTTGAATGACTTGGAACAACTCTGCCGTCTAATCTCTCTGAGAGCTGATATTTGCAGACGATGAAAGCTGACATACTTTTGAGTACTGTAGCCAATCACATGAACAATTGCGGGCGATTACACAGATATGTTTTCGTGTACCTCTGATATGTCGAAGTTAAATTCCAGTGTTTTTCCCGGCAGGGCTTTAGATGATCCATCCCACATCATGCGGCTGACCTCCAGGTGGGCCAGATCTCCATGACCGTACGACGGCAGGGTTAAGCTGGCTGATCGAGAGACGACCAGCTTGAGAATGTTCAGAGCTTCCTTCCAGTGAACCGTCTGCAAACAAACCATTACGGTGTGTTAAATTTCCAACTCGGATTCATGATGGGTCATTGCTCCAATAAAAGGATCTCACCTGTACGAATTTCTCGATGGTCTTTAGGACCTCTACGTTGAAGGGCTTGCCCTGAATTCCAGCCAAATCCATGTGACTTAACAGACTGTAAATGATCTGCAGCAGTGGCTGTTGTATGTTGGGTAATCCTTTATCTAGTAACTACAGAGAGAAGAGAGAGAGGTTAGCTGGTGTCAAAACCACATTCCTTTTATAACAAAATAACCATGGGTATGAAGCACTTTCTGCTACATGATTTACAATTACAATTACAATTTTTCTGGAATTGCAGACAGATTGGAAATTCAGAATTACCTCAGCCATGTATGTAACCAGATTGAGCGTGATGTCTGAGAAAGCCTCGTGCAGGTAGCGACAGACGACGTTTACCCAGGAGAAGGGATCTCTGGTGTAGGAACGTGTCTTGTATAGAGTCATTACGTGGGCCAGGTGAGAGAGTTTAGTGTTTTTGTCTTTCTCTTCAAGGCACACCTGGAATAGACATCACAAAACAACATAACTCACACCTTGTATGTGCTTGCAAAGAGTAATTGTATTAACATAAATTTTAAAAGCAGTCCCTTCACACCAAGAAATAAATTTTAGGGATAGTTCACACAAAAAATACACAGAAGAGGATATTTAGAAAAATATTTGAGTTGATTTGTTGTTCTAATTTTCAGGCCTGACATGAAAATGAGTACATAATAAAATTATTTTTATTTTTTGGTGAACTAGCCCTTTGAGTGCAAATTAAGTTTCAATGAAGAACAGGGAAGCAGGACAGACCTGTGCAATTCTTTCTGCGCTTTCTTTACAGAACTGTGTAGGATTACCAAAGTGTTGTACCAAGTGAGGCAGCAAGCAAAGTACATTCAGAGGAAAACCTGAAATCATACAATAAAACATTTTTTAAAAACAGTCTATTATCTTAGTTGTATAACTCAATAGTAAGCTCCATTGTCTCATAGTATTTCCAATTAAATGTGTAAATAGGGCTGAATCATTCATTCCACAAACCTATAGCCTGCGATGTGTCCACCACCTGCACTCTTGAAACTGGTGTCAGTTGACAAAACAGTTGCAGCGTGAGATCATTTGTTGTCGGAGAGGTGAAGCCTTTCAGCAGCAGCTGCTGAAGTCCCGAAAAGCCACTCCACCTGAGCTGGGCCTGAAGCTTCTCCAGCCTCTCCCTGTTCTCCTGCAGATCCAATGGAACCCGTGCTAGCAGTTTGTGAACTAGCCTTAGCGACATCTGGTACTCAAACTCAAAGTCTGATTCCATGAGCGACACTGCCACCCAAAAGATGGTGGCGAGCAGGTTGGCGGGGTGACTGGAGTGGGATGGGTCGGTGATGACACTGGTGTCGGCGCGAGTGGAGCTGGAAGATGTGCTCCGGGCGGACCGGGCAAGACCCTGCTGGGTGCAGGCTTGGATGCGATCTAGGGTGGCACTGCGAGGCGGGTTGGCGGAAGAGTTGTCACCGCTTTCACCAAATTTTTTAGGGACAGAATAACTTCGTTGGTGCCGGTTTCTTTCGTTGGTCCCGCCCTCCTGGTGCAGGTTCAGCTGTCCTGTGCTCTTACGGTTTGGGTTGAGTTTTCCACTCACTAAGAAATCAGGAGAAGAATCTCTGGGGAAACAGATGGTTTGGTTAATTTTTTATTGTCTACAAGTTTATTGTTATGTAGATATGAAATATTATAGAGTTAAATTGGTATACTGCTTTAATTTCTCACCTTGTTAAAGCTGCCATCAGTTCACTGTTGTTCAGACATTCAGCTAAATTGTCCACAACAGACTCCAGAGTCAGCAAAATCTCCATGACGTAACCCTGAAATTCAAGATGAATCAAATTGTATAGTCGACTAGTCATTATTTCGCAAGAAACCTAAGAAATATGTGTAACACAAAAATTGACCAATCAGAGTTTGATATTCCAAGGTTTTGCATGTTGCATGTTATTTAGCGTTTATGCTAATCAATTCACACCTGGACTTCGTCACCATGCTCTCCGACAACCTCCACCAGACGTGAGAGTAGATCAGACACTGCGTGGGCTGAGAGGGGCTGTTTCAGGGCTCTGAAGATCTGGAATGAGCGTCCGGCGTAATGACGCGATGAGCTGCAAAGGGCCGTCTGCAAGGCAACATCACTCAGCTGATGCTCCAGATGGAAATCTGAACCACAAAAAAACATTTAGGATTTTTTTTGGTGAATTTCTAGTATGCTTAAATTATTATAAATGTTTGCAGAATACCTGATTTGGATTCCTTGAACACAGAGACGATGTGACGCAGAAAGTTGGTGAGCTGCTCTGCACTCTTTGAGTTCAGGTTCTTCGGAGTGATGTCTTCATGGCACCAAAGTGGCCCAAAAGCTCTGTGTAAGAACAGGACAGTACTCCATGCACTGTTCCACCACCACCACCAAAATCACAAAAACATCAACTGCTGAACTCTCAATCTCTGCCTGACTCACTGACCACCGGATATGACAAATACTTTGTTGTATAACTTCTGTCTCACTGATTCCCATATAAACAGGAAAAATGACTAGATATAACTCTTTTTTCCTACTAAATAGCAATGACATCAATGGACGTTGCATGAAACTCTACCTTAGTGATAGAAAATTTAACTTTTAAATCTAGATCATTCTAAATGTACTGTATCCGGGACTGTCAACCTCCTTGAGTTTTTATACTTGAAAATGCAAAACAATTTAAACCTGAAAAACCTGAACCCCGATCATTGCAATACCTAGTGGTGAGGAACTCAATAAGTTTGTTAGTCTTGTCCTCTGACTCCGTGGAGGACTCGTCCAGCTCCTCCAGGTCAGCTGTGATCTGAGGCAGGTTTCCGATGCTTCCTCCCAGGCTGACACTAGATGATGTGGAGGATGAGCTCAATCCAGAATCAGCAACAGGGGACGCCTGCCACTCCCGCAGAAAATCATAACCTCCTGTGGAGACCAGAAAATGAGCTGCTTCTAATGCATATATATATATATATATATATATATATATACGTAATATCGGTCAGGGACAGTATATCTGTTATATTTCAGCATGCACCAAAATGAGCTTCGCTTTCCATAATACCCCTAGTCTTCGCTACAACATAATGAATTTAAAACAGTGTGTGAGTTGGAAATTTTGTGTGAGTGCTGGTATTGGTTGCATGGAATTATGGGTAAATAGAGGATTGTACCTATGTATAGGTATTCCGGCTGGTAGCTGGATTTAATGGTAAGGGTCTTGTTGTCACCGATCTCTCTGGTCAGTAACAGAACAGAGGCGATGACCTGGAAGTTATTGTTGCAGGAGAGGGCAATGAGGAGATGTAGGAGTAACCTCTTGCTGTGCTCAAACACCTCTGGCCGGTAGTGATCCAACCCTGAGAAATGAGCGGTAAATAAATTGTACATGATTTTACCTAAAATATCAGACTTCCAAAAAAATGGACTGTTACTACAAACTGTGCAGACAAACACAAGGTATTATACACAAGAATTTATGAAAAGATAGAGCAAAATAAATTTAAGTATAAAACCAAAACATGATTGGTCAAACTTAACAGACACTACATACCATGGCTAATACATAATAGACATCATTAACACCTTACAAAAAAAGAGATTTGTGACAATGCATGCTTCTTATATCTCTGGGTAAAAAACTAAATTTTACAGACACGGATCGAAGCCTTCATAAAAAACCGGTTGGTGACGTAGGATGCTGACGACATCACAAGCCTGAGCAAGATAAGTCATGATCCCACACTCCCCCTCTTTTCATCACAGACATTTTTTGCAGTTTTGGCATTTTTGCGCCAAGTATTCAGACGACTTGTGTGAATTACTGTGGAGAACGTCGGCACTGTATAGACCTAAATGTTAGGGCTTTCTCACGGAGAGACCCAGACACAAACACATAGATCTTTTGTTGATGAATATGTACTTGTTTTGTAATTATGTCATTTCAGCATGTTTGGCCTAACAGGTTTGTTTATATCATGTGAAACGAGAATGTTCTTTTATCAAATGCGACGGGCAATTCTGAATCCTGTTCCGTCTGAATCCCTCTGATTTATTAAATGTCTTCGTTTCTCATAACTAAAAAAGAAAATATTGTGAAAAGTGCCGGTAAGCACATTGGGGAATGTGCTTACCGGCACTTTTCACAATATTTTCTTTTTTAGTTTTTAAATGTATTGACTAACATAGTAGTGGAAATAAAATGATAGTCAGTGAGATTTTTAGATTTGTTTGGTTACTGACATTGGTCACAGGTGTGCAACACCCTGAAGGTAAATGATAATGAAATTAAAATTTTTGCATGAACTATCCCTTAAAGTTAATTTGGTATAAGAGATGTTTTTTAGCAAAAGAATGCTAGGTCTTACCAAGGAAGAGGGCATGCAGCAGCAGTGGCAGGTGCAGGGCCCAGTCCTCTCTGACGCTGTGATCCACAACCATCTCTGTCATGAAGATCACGGCGATGTTGCACCTGTGGTCACACATTCACATTAATTCATTTCTGATTTGTTCTTCTACAGACGTAAATCATCAGCTAAAACACAATATATAAAAATGTATGCACTGAACTGTTTGAAAACATCATCAGTTGTGCTGTGTCCTAAAACTATGAATCATCCAATTGAATTGGATTTGAAAATACTGACTGGTACGGAGAAGCTTGTTGGTTTGAACGGATCTTACGCAGACAGCATGTTTATTTTTAGCAACTATCCCTGTAATGCAATTCTGCTCATTTTCAAGAACTCACAACTGTTCGCCAAACATTTGATTTATGTCTTCCTGTTGGCTGTCAGCTTTAGTCTTAGCATATCCCTTTGACGTGACAGATCGTTTAAAAAACACCCACCCTCTGACGCATACCTGAACATTTGTACCTCCTAACCCAAAAGAACATTTACTGTTATAGGGATGCTGCTAAGAATCACTGTTTCCCTGGTAACTGAACAACAGGTCTTCTTCATGTAAACGAAACAAGCTGCGGATAAAAGGCGGATGCGAACAAACACAAAAGGGTTGGGTCAATAGAATCTACCCATTGAACAAAAGTAAGCGTGTTATGGATTTGTACATGTATATTCTTGTAAATATTTTCATGCGTGTGTGTTTTGACTGTTTTGTTGGTGTCTTTAAACACAAAGACAACTCGAACCACTTATATTTTGGTCTTAAAAAGTCACTTTTTAAAAACGGAGCAGAGGAAGTCAAAAGTAGTGTAAAACAGGGTGATACCTGTGTAGGGGTCCTCGTGGAGTGATGGTTTCAGGTAGATAGTCCACCAATGGAGCCCAACAACCCCCATTTACAGGCATGGGAAGAGGCTGAGGTCTGTTACTCTCTAAAACACTGATCAACCAGGCGGCATAAGGAGGCAGAGGGTCATCTGTCAACACAAACAATCACCAAGGTTAAAAAATCCAGATTTCAGGTGCACTAAGAGATGTCATGCAATTTGGCTGACCCACGCAACCAATCACTGTTCTCGATTAGAGGTGATTTTGTTGTCCGTCATTCAGCTGTCATGTCAGACACACCCAGCACATACAGACTTACAAATTCCAATGCAATTCACTGGCACGCACATTCAGTATGTGTGAACACATGGACAAAGGCATGTACGTGCACATTTTTGGTTTCTTTTCGATACAGAGCTTCTTACTACAGGCATACAGTGCTCTAGTGAACATATTGCAAATAATTGGTATATCTGCACCACATAGAAAGTCAGATGTACAGTTATCAGCTGTTAAATTACAGTTGGAGAACAATGAGTGTAAATGTATCTGTACTTGAGTGTCAGTGTGTGGATTGACAGGTGCCAACCATCTGTTGCTCTTTCCTTGTACTTGGGGATTCTTGCCAGTAAAGCTTAGAGGTGCATACAGAACTCAGTGAGGTCTAGTGTCATCCATATCTCTATATAAATAGATCAGATAATGGACTTACTTTTCTCTTCATCGTACGATCCACCAGAACTGTTGCTATAACGTGACTCCAGACGGTTATGAGCCCTGGCTGCATTACTAAACCTGAGAAAACCAGGGGTATAACCAGTAAAACTTTAGCAACACAATTACTAATTGTGTTGCTAACACATAATATTTGTAATATTATTATATGTAATGACACAAGTATTAAAGCTTAATGATGCAAAAGCTCTGTATTTTAAAAATCTTTCTAGATACCGTTTGTAAAATATTGTCAATATGATTTTTTTATCACTTTCTCAAAACCCTGCCGGTCATGCTTTCTGAAAACACTAAAGTAAGGTAGGGTTTATTACCAAAAAAAACGTGTGTTTTAAGAGAGGAAGCAGGCATTAGAAGACCGCAGAAAGAGTGATGACATTTAAGGGCGGAGTATTGTAAAAAGTATTTTGTTGTGGATTTTAAGATCAACAACCACTTTTAGAAATCTGTTCCCCTGCCTTTCAAGAAAAGTTCACCCAAAGATGATAGATAAACCTGTCTAACTACATGTTTTCATGTTACATAAAATGTAAAGGGTGAGTAAACAATAACAGAATTTTAGTTTTTGTTTGAAATATCACTTTAATGTCAAATGAATGTAGATTGTTAGGTTTACCTCTCCTCACTCTCTCTGGCCATCTTTGACTCATCGGCCTCCTGGAAGTTCTCCTGCCCTGGCACTACTGTGTTACTGCTGGAAGTAGTCCCTTAGCAAACAAACACACACACTTAAATTTCAAACTAATGCCTCTCAATTTCACATACACAGAAAATTAAACAACTTTAAATAACCAGTTCATTTTGTCAATTTATCTCAAACAGAAAATTCAAATATGTCCTACCGGAGGCCACAACAGATGTCTTGTTACTGGCGACAAAGCGATAGAATGGAGGGTTGTCACAGTGTAGGACCACCGGATTAACCGGGTCGGTCTGCTGAAGCTCAAAAAGAAGTTCCTCCATGGTCTGAATGGTGTTGTTCCGACACAGATATATCACTACTTTCTTAATCTGGAAACAGTATGTGACACAGTCAGTTTCAAATAAGCTGAAACAATTCATTCAATGGGTTAAGTACTTTGTATGCAATTGCTTACGTATGACAACAGTGTGGTATCGCTGCTGACTCCACACAAGCTTATGAGAAACTGCAGAGTTATTCTAAGGTTGTTGCTCCATTTGTCATTAGACACTAAAGCATTCCAGGTGTTCTCCATCTCAGGGCCTGGCACCTCATCTCCGTACTGTTGATAAAAACATTATCTAGACCAGGAGTTTTCAAACTTTACAATGTCTGGGACTCCTAACTATGATGTATCTTTTGTAAGGACCCTCTTTAAAAAATAAAACTATATACAGTATATAACATAATATATTATAAATATAATTTAAACTATGCTGGATCAATAGTGAGTGCGATATATGATATATTTAGTATAATAATTTAATAACTGACAGTAATATCTGTAATGTTGGTTGTATGTTGGTTATCTGGGGACCCCTAAAAACCTCTTGGAGGCCCCCTGGGAGTTCCTAGACCCCAGTTTTGAAATCCCCTGGTCCAGATCTTCTGACCAAAAACAGTATAACATGAAAATAATTTTGTCTTTGCGGTTTAGTTCAAAAGACACTGAAAAACAGTCACCTTGGCTGTCATAAACATGAGATTGTTTAGAACCAGCGAAGTGGCCTGCAGAGATCCCCAGCCATTGCCCTTGAGCCTGTGTGTGATTCCTATAGTGTCGGATTGCTCTCGTGCTTCTTCTTCTGGTGTACACGGACTGGAGGCCGGGGGAAGAAGTCCTGTGTCGACCAGTTCTATGTTGTTAAGCCACGGCAGCAGGTAGGTGAGCATGATCTGTCTCCCGTTAGGATGAGTGGTGGAGAATCGCTGGCTTATCTCTGTGTGAGAAGTTTACACACTTTTTGGCACTCAAAGAGTTTTTATACAGCCAAGAAAATAAATGTGTGACAAACACAAATTACCTGAGAAGAGCGGTAAGGTGAGCTCAGGATACATGCTGGCCAGCTGCTGAGACAGCCGGGAAAGAGACACGCTGTATAACGGTGGTAAAGGACGGTGTGTGCCATACAGGATATTTCCTGATTTCTGCCCCACAATTCTCTTGGAGTAAACTGATAACTTAGACTCCAGAACCTATGTGTCACAGAAAGCATTTTTTCAAAGATTTATCTCAAGATGTGCATTATATGTTTTAAAACTATTTATAATATATGATAATTTTTAAAAACAGGTACCTGCATGAGCTGCATGGAAATCTCATAAATCTCCCTGCTGGTGTCAGACGACTTAAACAGCACCAGGTTCAAAAGAGTCACAATATCACATGGGTAATTCCTGAAATTTGCGAAAGAAATCAGAGATCTTTTCAAATGTATTTCATTTAAACCTCTATGAATTTTTCTATTTTGCTGATGATGTATATCATAGCAATGTTCTTACCTGCTACCACATACGGTGGCAATAGCTTTGAAGCATCCTGATGCGAGCTGGTATGATCCAGTAAAGCAACGATCAACAGCCCAGTTAAATAAATTCACCTGGTCTGGATTCAGTTCCAGGAGCAAAATGACCACCTCACAGCCCAAGCGATGAACCTGTTGGTGTATATAAGGCCAAAAATTGTATTTGTTCTTTAATAAACATGACAGAACAATATATTTATTTTTGCTATTAATTTCAATTGAAGGCCAAGCTGCTGACATCAAGCAATAAAGTTGGAGAAAAAAACAGCAGAACTGTATATACAAGAACACATGTTCACAGGCCAATTCTGACAAAACGCTTATAGTTAAGTTTTAATAGCAGGTATTAAACCTGATGAAAAGCAGCTTTAAAATCTTAACAGGAAGACTGTTTAATATTAACATTGTGAAAAACATGACTGCTTTTAACACAGAAACTATTCCAGCCATAAAAGGGGATAGCAGGCTCACCCGGAGATCATGGCAGGCTAAGATATTGTCCAGCCACTTGTAGAGGTATCCGTCTGTCGAAAGGCCAACGTTATCAAACACAGGGCCACAGCACAACACTGCTGACATAGCCTGTAATGAAAACAACACACAATACCAATATGAACTCTGTGTGTATTCTGACACTTCCAACATACAATACTGAGCCAGCCATGACTCATAAAACTCTGTTTAGGGAAAGTGATACAGGCACATATGAAATTTCATTCTCTCAAACAGCACTGACCCACTGAGACACACACAGAATGGACTTTTAACACCTTCCACAAAAAACAGGGTATGTGTTACCTGCCAATTTCATGGACAAAGAGGGTGCCTAGATCTCTGGGAATATTACACAAGATACTCTGCAGTTAATAACTGAGCAGACAGGTACTTTCCAGATCACATTTCGGAAGTTTCCAACAGATTTTACAAGACTATGTTTTCTTCCGTCTCTGACATTAGCTGAGAGACATGGGGGAAAGTGCAGTGAACTTCATTAACAAAACTTTCCTTGTCCTCTTTATTTCTAAGACATTAGTAAAGTGTGGGAGAATAATGAAGCATTCATTTCAAGCTTTTTTTAAACCAATGCTTGATAAAATACCTTTCAGGTGCTTTCCCAAAATTTCAAAGACTAGGAGGGGGAAATGTGCAAATCATGGATTGGTTTACCTTTAGAGCGCAATACTGGTATCGCGTAATCTGGTGGTTGCGGTCGCTATAGCGGTCCAGGGGTGTGAACATTACACTGAACGGTCCAGCCCACTGGCTGAAGAGGATGAAGAGATGATGTCTCAGACTCTGCTGGGGAAACAGCAAGCGCCTGTTGTGGACTAAAGAGAATGACAGAGTTTGACAGGTTTACTTTAAATAAATGAATATGTATATATGTGTGCTTGTCTGTCTATTTGCAAAGTGGTATTTTTAAATCCCATTTTTTCTTTATTTTACTGCAATTGTGCTTTGATGGCTCTTGGTCAGTCAGCATGGAGTAATCAGAAACATTGCACGTCTATTCATAGCGTCGTTTCCGAGCCCTTAATAAATGACTCACCCACTGTTGGACACACTGAGCCCCTTGAAGGGATCTTTTTACAAACCTACCCACCAGAACCATGCAACAATGCCGGTATTATATCAGATAAATATTATATATGCTCTCGTTAAGTCGTTATACCCAAAAACATTTTGAGGACCTAAGTATTTGTTTGTGTTTTTATGGCCTGTTGATGGAAAAGTATTTATACCTGGAACACACTGGATGAGGTTGGCTACCATTCCGCTGAAATGAGCCCTCATGTCTTTCAGAATATCCAGCTCTTTCTCATTCTCTGCTTCTAAGAGCATCCGGGTCAGATCCACATATTCCAGAAAGAGAGCTCCCAAAGCCAGAGAATCTCTCTCTAAAGCCCCATTAGTACTATAGAGAAAAAAATGGATAGGATTTCTGCAAGGCCTTCTCTTCCTTGTTCTTAGATCAAAGGTCAAAACTTAAGGGTTATTGCAACAAAAGACTGGTTTGAAAAGTTAAATCCTGGATTGGCCTACTTAAGAAAGGCAAATTCACCTGTCGCTGATGACCCCCGAGTCAGCCAGAAGCTCAAAGATTCGCAACAGCTGCAGGCGGAGAAGATCTCTCCGCTCCCTTCTCTTTTTATTCTACAGATAGAGAGAGACAGACAATGAGTGTAGGACAGAAATAGAATCAGTAAGAAAATGCACTGTTTCTTCTGCAAAGTGCAATGGGATCTATCTAATACCTCAGGTCTTCTCTCCAGAGCTTCTTTCATTAAAGGATGAAGCTCTTCCACCAGCTCCCTGAAAGAACAAACATTAGAAACCATATGAGTTAGCAGTTAAATAGAATTAACATGCTGTAAAACTTGACAATATTTCTCTTCAAAGAAACGGCAGACGTCAGACTGGAATGGCAGCCATTCATGTTATCTCATTTAACACACAACTCACCTGAAGCTCCTTCAAACGCCTAACATTTTTACAAACTGTTTGGAACAACACACACCTGGGGCACCCAGAGATGAAACAATATGACCTGACTGCTCTAAAATTAACCAGGTACTAAAGATTCCCTACAGCTATAAAAAAGTGCCAGACTTATTTTAGGATTTAAAAACGCTGACAAATGACGACAGTTGCAAGTAGTGTTAAAAATGTAACAGAACTTTTTATTAAACAATATCATGTCATGTGCAAGATGAGTCATCAATATTTTTTATTCATTTGGACATTTTTAGAAATATATCAGTAGTGCATAAATATCAAACATTACCTGAAGACAAGGGAATTTGTTCGTCCAAAGCCAAGCACCAGAGACTCGGTGATCTCCAAACTCTCTGATCTCATGAGAGGAACCAGCTGCTTCAAGAGCCAGGCTACTGAAGGTGTACCTATAACCTGATGATACACACAGACTGAGTGACAAACACACTTGACTGGCCAAATCAAAGTATTGACTATTCTTGAAAGCTCTTGTAAACGTAAATGTACCTTATTATCATAAGTGATGCTGCCATCAGGTGTGGTAGCCATAATCTCAGGTGTAGATGCTCTGAGATGGCCTGGACTCATGATGCTGGGTTTGGCAACGCCCAGGCAAAGTATCAAGTAATTTCTCCACAGTGTCACATAGCTATCGGCTGGGCCTGGTGTGCTGGCCTTTTTGGCATAAACGGGACTGCTTTAGGGGGTAAACCGGAAAATTAATTCAGATGTCAACATCTATTCCAACTTAAATTTTTTTATTTACTCATGTAACACACAGAGCATATTAATACTCACTTTGGGTCGATAAGAGGCATTAGTAGCTGTAGCCGTGTGAAAGCGTAGGGCCAGGCATAGCTGAGAGCCGTGGAGCAGTGCTTTGGGAGATGCTCAGGCCTAAGGAAGCTATAGAGACACAGCACCCAGGGGTCCTTCACTGACTGTGCAAAGATCCACACGTGAGAGGGGCTCTTTACATCGTAGTGGCTGTTAACCAGACGGGCGTTCCACTCCACAAGCCACTGCAGATCCACATGGTGGCTCAAGGGCAGGGTGGACTGGAAACAAAGATATCAATAGTTCACTTACAGAACTGAGCTTGAAACAATTAAGTTGTATGATTCAGTCACAATACCCTTGTGGCCCACAAAGTGGACACTTACAGATTCAGAATGAGCGACATGAACGAAACTATCCAACACACTGGGGGCCAGTTGGTCCATAACCTCTATCATAGGCTTATCGTCATCCTAAAAAATAGAGTACAGCCACATGCTTGTGCATAATTGTTTATGATGAACCAGATGGTAAGTACAACAAAATAGTAAATAAATAAACAGTTTCTTAGTATTTCCTGTTTTGTTTTATTCTGACCTCAGCTTGTCCGATGGTTGTAAACAGAAGCCGTATCTCTCGCAGGACGGACACGGCCAGTTTGCGTGTGCTGGTTTGGCAGGAGCACAGCAGCAGCAGGGCCAGACCCTCAACGGCGTGCAGCACAGTCGAGTGAGGACTGCGCTCGGGCGGCAACCTGGAACTCCCACTACTTTGTCCTCCCATCTGAGGTAAACAATACACATTGTCAAACACATCCTAATGAAGTGCATGCAAAATTGTTTGGTATTCATAACATCAACTGGCTTTATATAAAATACAGTGTATTATAATGTTGATACTTTACCTCTGCCGAGCGTTTTCCAGGCGTCTGAATGGCGAGTCTCCACTGCGTAAGGAAATGCAGCATCAGTTTAATTGAAGAATCCTGCAGACCCTTCTGTGTGTCCTGCACCTCGCGTAACAGGAAATTCGTGTACCCAAACAGAACGTCCTCCCGCCATTCAGAGAAGTCCAACAGCAGACTCTGCAAGGAATTCTGGGAAATGAGTCGGAGCTCATCATCCATGTGAACTGTCAGCCTGCAGAACATGAAAAAACAATTAATGATAGTTCTTTCATGCCCCGAGAACGTTGAGATGAAACAGGAAAAACCTGCAAACAAAGGCATGTTAATCTCTTGGGATGTTTTTATACCCCTAATCAGTGTGCTTTCATTGCAAGGTGTGTAAGGGTGTGCCTAAGGAACTGTGAAGAATCTCTCAACCTTAGAGCAATAGATATTACTTAAGATCTCACCTGGCCAAAAGATCAATGAGCTCCATTTTGGACAACCCATCTGGAAGGATACGTGGGATGGCTGCAACACAGGTTCGAAACAGGTCGATCTTTGGCTTTCTTTCACCCCTGACCCGAGAAAGAAAGAGAAACAGGTTGAAACATGAAAAAAAAAGAGAGACACAGAGAATGTCAATCTGTCTGCACAGGGTGCGTGGGCTGGACGTGACTCATGAAGCGTCTGGCTTGGAGCCTTTTCTTCACCCACTCGCATAACACAGACACAAAATACTAGAAAAAGGGCAGAAAAGCAGCTTACGTGATCATGTCCTCTGGCTCCTTGTTAAGCATCTGGGCATTGGTTAGCATCATGCAGCGGCCCACCTCTTTGTCCAGGTGCCTTAGGATGTTGTCAATGGCTTTCCTGACCTGGGAATAATACAGTGCCATACCTGCAGACATAGATAAAAACCTCCATCTCAAAAACTCAGATAAGCAACAGATGAAGGCTAAGGTGTTTTTGTGAGCCTAGAGGACTGACCAATGAGTTTGGCCTCTTCCTCAGTTAAAGTTTTGCTGAGGTAGGTTTTTTTCTTCTTCAAGGTGTTTCCAGAGGGTAAAGTGGCCCCAGTGTTTGGCATAGGTGGTTCGCCGTCTTTCTGCTGGAGGTTATCAGCTATGACGAGGAAAGCTCTCAGAGCGATATTCATTCTCTGCACACACACCAAACAAAATAATAAAAGAATAGTGTCAACCTGGATTGTGAATGGGGATTTCTTTGTTTACATGTTTAGATATAGTGTTAAGGGGAAGAGTTGGAAGTCTAAAAGCTATTGCATCAATTCCCTTAAAAGGCTTTTGTGTCTACCTCTGGGTTTAGACTGAATGCTTTGGTGGATTTTCCAACACTCAGCAGATCGCAAATAATTTCCTTCATTGCAAAATCCAGTCTTTCCTATGGAAAAGAGAAATAAGGGTTTAAAATTACAATCAGGCATAAATAAGTGTAATATTTGTCTATAGGAATTTGAGTGATTAAATGATGTCACACCTGTGCAATAAACTGAATTATCTTGACAAAGATGTTGAGGGGCATGTCTCTGGGAACAACGCTCCGGGAACCCTTTGGGAAGAGTGTTGATATGATTGAGTTGAGGCGACTGGAGAAAGGAAGTAAAAAAAGGAGAGATATTGAAAAACATCTAGAAATCATGCATTATTCATCATCATTACAGTCCTTTGAATTATATAGCATAATAATAAATAATGTTGGCCTGTATTTTCTGTTTCTTGTACCTTTGTGTTGCTGTGTTGCTTTCACACTTGATTCGAATCATGTAGACCCAAAGCAGCCGATAGAGAGACTCAAGTGCTACTCGGGCCATTTTGTGGTCCTTGTTCTGAAAAATTATTATTGATTGTCACTTCCTGTTATGTCACACTGAAATAGGATGGTGCTTACAAGCATTGATTTGAACAGAGTCATCATAAGTAATAAACTTGATGCATTACTAGTTGAAGCCATTAGGATATTTTCCTACAAGGCAAAGCCTTTGTTTCATAATTCATCAGCTCTTAGACTACTTGCAGATGACAAGCAGACTATAAAGATTAACTTAGGAGAAACAAGGGAAAAACAAACAGATATTTTGATTATTACCACAATAAAGCGTACTGTAGGAGTAGGTAAAATCCAGCATTTCCAGCAGACTGCAATGCATTGGTTTAGCACTAAAACACTGTTTGGCCAACTTGTTTATGCCATCTAACAGTGTTAAAACCTCACCGCCATTAGGAACTCTCTGTCCAGAACTTTGTGGTTGCTATAATACACCTAATTTCTCTTGCCCTAACAACATATCTATCTTTTTTCTCTTCTTCACAGCCCCCACACAGGTGGTGCTGGGTGCAGGATTTACCATGATATGATGTCCTGCCGGCCTCCCCTTTAACCAAAAACAAAACATTCCAAAGATCTGCTAGCCTCCCTTTGCATTTCATAGATTTTTAACCTCTTTGGGCTCCCAGTTGCTGACACTTCAAATGTCTGTGCACTTGACTGATGGCCTTGATCGATTTGAAGACAAAACAACCATGAGAACTTCCAGTTCCACGGTGCTTACACAACAAGTTTTGATCTTTACATTGAACCACAGGCTTTGTATTCTCAGAGACTCACTTTAAGGTTGGACAAGCAGTTGTTGAGGAAGATGTGCCATCTGTTGAGAAAGATTTGCTTCTGGCTCACACACAGCAGACAGGTCACCAAAGGATACAGAGCCTGTAAAGCAAAAGTGAATCAAAATAACCCTTGTGATATCCCGCTCTAACAAGAATTATGTACTGCGGTTACTAAGCAAAGAGAGAAAAGAGAGCCCTTGATCCATTGAATTTGTCAAACACCAATGCTTTATAGGCACAGTACTGCCCAGCCACAACAATTTTATGGTTGAAAATGGAGATGCAGAATGACAAACAAATATACTAAATATACCTTGTGGATCACATATTTAAGGCAGCAAATGTTTGTCTTTAGGCTGGAATGTGTTACGTTATGTGAATAGTTATTACTAAAAAACAATATGGGTAGAGATATTTATCTGTATTTCAAACATTACAGACAGTAAAAATATGACAACTATCCACTGCTTACAACAGAAACAATCCTGTGACCGTGAGACTTACCAGAGAGTGTTTCTTCCTGGACGACAGGTCTAGAGTAGTGTCGTAGAGTGTCTCTACGAAATTCCTCAGACAGGGCACATTCACCTCGTTCTTTACAGACTGGAAATGTAAAAGAGAGCTTAATAATACATTTTTGGTATTTACATGCTTCTAATCAAAGATTTAGGAAACAAGATTTAGAAAAAATTACTTTAAATGTGGTAAACTAGTACTGTACAGTAAACCATGGTGGTGATTGTACTTACCGCAGCTACTGGGACAAGGATCTCTACGAAAAGTCCAGCTAGAGAATGTTTAATATCTTTGTCTTTAACTTCCAAGAAGTATTGAGCACACTCCTATAAACCCCCAAAAAATTATAAAAGTAATTTAGAGCTTTTTATGTTTATGCATTGGTGTTTAGTTTTTTAAATGAAGCAGACCATTGTATACCTGCATAAACTGGAAAGAGGCTTCGAAATCTTCCACGGGGTACATCTTAATGCGGAAAAATTTTACCCCCATGATGAGGCTGATAGTGCTCTGGACGACATACGGGCTCTGCTCTTTATGCCTGAGCTCCTTTAACTCAGATATAAACTTCTTCCTCACAGCAGGAAACCTGTGGATGTTAGGAGGGTGGGATTAAGATTTTTTAAATCTGGAACATACTGCAGAACATGTTTTTGTTTGACTGCCATCATTTTACAGTTAACAGCAAGCTGGTATCTTTAGATCTGAGGGGGTTTTAGGTCTGCATCACAACAACCCAATGACCAATCACAAGTCTACTTTTCCCAAGAAGTCAGTCCAACATTAACACCATTTCAAAAGCAAATGCTATGTATAATTTATTTAAATGTGTAACTCCATATCCTGTGAATGATTCTAATGCAGGTAAAGAGCACACACCTTTGTGTTGCACAATAAAATCAATTTTTTAAAGATTATAAATATAAATCAAACTGTTTTACCCAATCAGGTCTTTATCAGGTATATTAAAAAACTACATGGACCAACAAGTAAAGATGAGCTCAATTGCAAAACTATAGTACAACACTGATCTTGACCAATATAAGACTATACATATTTAATGTGTAAGAAATAATACTACAATAATAACAATAATAATAATAAACAATGGTAAAATTCAAAATCCAGGTAACACAAGATGACATAAACCCAGGTGACTTTTGTACCAAATTTTTCGTTTTACAAAATAGTTTTACACAACACCCAATCATCTATTTATTGTGTAATATAGTTTTATATTTGATTAAACATCCAGCCTTCAATAAGAACATAGTACCCTTCAGTATTATTTTACACATTATCTGTATAAAATAATCATGTTGTTAAATATAATATTTGCTTTAAATGCACATGCATGAAGATCACTGGAGGACATGGATGTTTGCTTGTCCACATGTATGTTTGGTAATGTTTATGCATTAGCGCTGACAGAAGGAGAGGGGATCAGCCCTATATTTAGAAAGGCATGTGGAGGGGGTGAGGGAGAGCTCGCTTTCCTTGACTCTCTCTTCAGGACTCAATGTTTGTTTTAGGTGAGCTACAAGTTTACTGGCCACTTTCCCACACTGAGTAATAAAGAAAGCTTGTGTATTTATTCTGTAAATATACACACACACCATTAATCTCCTCTTCAGCTCATCTAAACTTCTATTCAGATTCTAAATCCAAGTTTTATTTCTACCGTTGTCAGACACACATGCACACACACACTTCCATGCACTCATAAACACACACAGTAACTATAAATGTTATAGTCTAAAATTCTTTTCACATATTTAAATATGGAAAGGGAAAATTGCTGGTCCGAGCTTTCATTTGGAAAAGGAGAGTCTCATTTTGGTGTGACAGTGATTAAGTTTTCAGAGAACTTTACAAGACGTCTCGTCTATCAGACTAATGGTCTCCCATTAGTGTCTGATCTAACACTAGACACTTTCACAGACACTGCCATCATTTTAAGCATAAAACCAGGTCGCTTGCTTGAAAAGTGGAGTCACACACTTGAGTTTGGTAAACTGTTGAAAACTGGTTTAACATTCTACTTCACAGAAATGTATATTAAACTTCCAATTTAATCTGATTGGCTGTGCTTCATTCTGTATTATACACACAATAACTTTATTAACACTGTAAATTTTACTTAACAGTTTACCTTGACTGAGCCACGACACCAACCACCTCTGCATACAGATCAGCCACTATGTGCATGTTTGTGGTGTTTGGCCCAAGATACCTGCAGGATAAAATTTAATCAATGATCAATCGCATAGGTAAGAAAGTCTCGGTGCAAATAACAGAGATGGATTATTACCCCTCTTTGTACTTAAAGTGTTTGAATGCCAGGTTAATGACTTCCTGAATGAGACCATCCAGAAGAGGGTGGAGAGGAATCTACAAAGATGAAAAGACAAAAACATTTATTTTAAAAGTCTAAATCACATATGAATAGCATAGTTTATCCATAGCATACCTGTTTTAAAACCTCAATAAGAACCAGTGAGTATATGAAGTCTATTGCTAAATCCCTCCTCTCCATCAGATAATCTTTTTGTTGTTCATCACTGAGAATCAGAGAGAGAGAAACAGAGATGAAACAAATCAAGTATTGCTCCACAATCACAAAGGTTATGAGAGCTCTGAAAATCCTCTACAGCCTGTTTTAGAATATGAAGCCAATCCAACTACCGAAAGTGTTTTAACTCTTGAGATAAATCCTTTTCCTCAGGAAAAAGTGTTTGGTTTGTATTATTTTCCACCTCTCTGTTGCGTTTTTCCAATTTAAAATTACATAAAGCCACAGCACTGCAAATCGTTAAAACCAGGTTGTTTAAAAAAGTCCACATAAAAAACATCAAACTAAGCTAATTTATTGAAATTTTAAAAGACAGATGATCTTCACCCCGCTATGGCTACAGCTTGATTTATATTGGATGAGTTTCACTGCAGAAGTCCGATTATAGATTATATGTCAACAGATGAAAGTGAAGCTTCCTGATGATTGCCATCAATCACAAGCTTCTATTCGCACCACTAAATCTGACATCAACAAACACACACAAACGTGCTTGTTCACAACTGCAAGGAAAACCATTAACATGCTTTAACAGGAGGCATTAAATCAGACTATACAAACACAGACTTGAGTCAGTAAGACCAGCAATGAGTCACAAAGCAATGTGACACTCTTAAGCCTGTTGACATAATTGACAATGTAAAAGAAATTTGTGAACATTAATCCCAAAAAAACATTGCCATATTAAACATATCTGTTACTAAAAAACAAGTTTGTGCATCAAAGATGAATATAACTTGAAAATAAGTTTAATCAAATTTTGAACTTCTACATTCAACATCGTAAATCGCAGATTTATTGAACCACATCTGTATATAAAAAATATAAAAAAGACATTCTTTTGTTAAGAGGGCTTTGAAGAAAAAGTGAAACTGTGTAACGTTAGAAAAGTTGCCCTTCAGACCTGAAAATCAAGTGAAAGGAACTCACTTTTTTGATTTTGTGTTTGCACGTGGGCGGTATTCATGAGACTCGTCTTCTAACCCGTTCTGCCTCTTATACCAGTCAAACAGCGTCCGCAGAATGGAGGGAAGACAGTATTCGGCCAGAGAGCTCATAGTGCTGATCAACTACAAAAAATACAACAACAAAGAAACTAGATTACATTCCATGTGTGTTATAAAAGACGTTAGGGATATACATTATTGCTGTATACTGTGTGACGTATACTGACTTCTAACAATAAGATAAGAGACTTTTATTGTACATCATAAGATGTCCCAACTGCACAGACTTTATTATAGTAGTAGCTAGAATGTTAGTAGTAGCTAAAAAAGTACTCTTAAAATGCCCAGAGGGGGCGGCGACAGATAGGGGGTAGGGGGTAACCATTTCTACCCTTACCCAAAACTTTCCTGTTATAATTTTCTTTTGGTTGAGGGGGTAGAGGAGGTAATGGGATGGGGCAGATAGCCCTTTAAATTAGGATTTACTATGTTAACTGTGCATGTGCATATGTATTACTTATGGCTATTTGTGTAACTTACATGGAAAATGAAGGGTGCTTAGTCTATTGGTGCTAAAAGTAACATGTTAATATCTAATGTTCTGTATAGGGGCGCCTGAGGAAACTCAAAGAAAGCTGAAAGCTTTATTGAAAGTCAAAATAAGGCACAAATCTTTGGGAATTACTCATCTAATTTAATGGGATTTACTGAAGACAATTGCAAAAAAAAGCAATCCACAGTTTACCACACTATCTGTGATATTTACGACGACTTCTTGGATTATGTTATTAAGATTGACACATGTCAGTTGACAAACTTAGGATCTAGCCACGACATAGGGTGATTCATAACAGTGTAGTTGTGGTGGCCATTTTTCATAGAAGACAAATTTTACCCTTTCCTTTGCCACTTTGTTTCAAGGAGCAAGGGGAAGGGGTGACGGAGAGGTGAAGGAGTACAAAATAGAATTTGGTTTGGGCTCTAGTCTAGGCTTAACCAATCAGTGTAAGGTAGCGTCTTGGCAAACACAGCCTGGCATACCCCCTATCCATCCAGGTGCTCATAATTCTGCACACACACGTTCACATGGCTTGAGGATTTATAACAGAGGGGTGAAGTCAGGCCAACACAGTACCATTGGCAGGCAAGCTATTCTTAGGGCATGACTGATGATGACAAAAATTAATCTACTAATAGACACGGGCAAGAAAAGTTTCATGGTTAGGAAGTAGATAAGAATTGTTCTCTTTACATAACTGTATAGACTAAAAAAGGCTAAGATGTATAAGGTATATCAGCAGCATTTAAGTTAAAATTAAAAGTCAGACGGGATCTTACCTGATCAAACTGCGGGTCCTCTCCTCTCTGTAGGGATTTGGTGAGGGGCTTTTCCTGCAGAACGTTACAGAAAACGTAAGACATTGAAGAATGCAAAATATCAACAGAGAAATATATATATTTTTTTACATGCATTTCTATGAAAGCTCTGATGCAACATGTCTTTTGCTTCCTGGGCATGTTGCCTGAAAACATCTTAACTAAACGGCGGCAAGAAGTAAACTAAGTGATTAAACCTAGTTATACAGACGCATACACACGCATTATGACATCCGCACACTTGCTGACTTAAGGGTTTGGGGGCCGATGAAAGGCCACAGAGAAGCTTGGATTCTACAAACTACTTGGATATAGATTTTAGAGTCCAGATTGGCTCTTATTTAATTATTTCTCGATCCTAATATAATCACTTGATCAATTGAATCAAATGATGATGAATTTCTGTTTACTTTCGTTACATAAACCAGGGGTTTTCTAATGTTACTGTGCAAGGGACACCCAAATATGCTGGACCTTTTGTGAGCACCCCCTTTTCCAAACTACATAATAATAATATATAATAATAATAATAATAATAATAATAATAATAAATAAGCATTTAAACTCTGTTAAATGAATAGTAAGTGTGAGAATATGCTAATATATATGAAATAATTGTCTATGATACAAGTAAAGTTGGTTGTATGATCCTGAATAGAAACTCCAATTTCAACTTATGTGTTCCGTACCAATTGTGATAAACGTTACTATGGTGTGAAAAACTCACAAGAAAGATATAAAACATTTGAAAACTAATGTAAACTTTTATAAATGAAAAAAGAAAAAGAAAATTCCATTTACAATTTTTATTTGTCTTTAAGATTTTCTGGGGACCCTATAGAACCCCCTAGGGTCCCCTGACATAGACCACAAATGAACTGTTCATCTTACAAAGTATTGTGTTAGGAACTGAGAGGTCATGAGTTTGACCTTGATGCCACAAATATTAAATCGATTCCTTTGAGTATAGCATGCACTGGCCCGTGTGATATGGCGATACAGGAATCCAGGACAGGATTATCAAGATAATTACTGCACTGAAAGGTTTGACTGCTTCCTGTTTGAACCATGAGCTGCTAAGACTGTCCGGACAGCGTAGACAAAGGCCATTTCTGACCACTTAAGTTCTCACTCCTTCATAATGGAATTACAGCGATACAGAGAGACTGAGCAACCTGAGCTACTGCAGCAAAAACAGACAACATCTCACGGCTATTAGGGCGTTTTTGAAGATACTTCTGTCTTGACCTTCAGCGCCTGCCAACTGAGACTTTAGAAACTCCTGGGCCGGTATGTTTGATACATTTTATCCAATGTCTAAAGGAGTAACTGTACACTTCCTGTTTTTCCAGACCACCAGGGAACTCGTTTAAATCCAACAGGCTGGTTTATAGTGCAGTTGAAGGAACGAGTTAAGATACATGCACATTTTCATGACATCTTAGGGTCTCTTACCAGTGGTTCTGCCATGATGATGCGAATCTTGCGTTCCGACAGGGTGGTGAAGTTGGCGAACAGGCTTTTGAGGACATATTCGCCAGGCTTGCTCTCAGGGTCCACGGTAACCGGCATTGTGGCAACAGGACCTTTCCGCTCTCCCAGAGCGCTGCTGACTTGAGGGAGAGGGCGCTTTCCTATGGGGGATGCTAAGAACAAAAGAATGATAGTCTTAATACAACATTTTGATAAAACAATTTTGCAAGGCATGATTAAGTCCCATTCGGCTGTACATGAGTCAAATGTTTTGCTTTGGGTTTGACAAGTACATGTGCACAACTTTGTTATTTTATTATTGTCCTGTACAATAAAAGGCACAGACAAACATAAAAAATGTACCTAGTCAATCAAAGGTTTTATGGTGGCATGAAATGTTCTGAAAGAGATGGAGCATTTAAAACTGTTCTCTTAGTGGATGGATACTTCAAAGCCATCTGCAGTTGTTTTAGAAGCAGATACCGTTTAAATATCAGACTAAATATCAGATTGAGGCTTTGGTCTATGGATCTCCGTTATACATTAAGCCCAGGCTGAAGCAGCTGTTTTTTTCATTTTTGGCAAGACCATGTTATCAGCCGGTTGGCAGAGGCCAGGGAAGCCTGCGTCATGCAGCTGCGAGGGGCTTCCAACATGGGCTCCTTTTAGAATAGACCCCTGCAACCTCACAAGTAACAAGCTGCAAACTTAACACGAGAAAGTCTGAATGGAAAATTATATCTTCAGCCAAGAAAACCATTGTCACAATGTTACTGCGAGAAAATGACGGTCAACTCGCTAACTTGTGTCAAAATTCACAATCAAGGCAATGGTACACAGTTGCAAAATGGTTCTAGTGGGTTCTAGATGTTCGGATTGGTCAATTACATTAAATTTGATTTATTAGAAAATGGCAAGCAAGTAATATTTATGCAATGAAACAATTTATGTGATACAGGTTTAGGGCATTAATTCTAACAAGTGTAACACCTGCTTTATCAAGTATATGACCCTTTTTGAGAAGACTTCTTTAGATGGCTGAGAAATGTTCTGACACCAGGCTGATATTTTGCAATTTGAAATACTTCTGATTATCTAAATCCTAAAGCAGGATACATTTCACACCCTGTTGATGGGCAATCAAGACCTTGCCAGCAGACTTTCACCACTCAGGTCAAGGGTAGAACATTTGAAATTTACAACAACACACCAGTGACCTTAGATTTTTAAGCAGCAGTCATCTGTAAACCATCAACCAAGAACGAGAACACATGTCAATATTAAATGTATTTATGTCTGATCTTAAACCCCTACATATGGTTGGATTGACAGTCATCTGTAGATAACATTAGTATCAGCGTTATTTATGGACAAACAGAGTGGACGTCAGCTGACAGTTCCAAAGTTGCTGTCAAGTCAGATCTGCTATTACGGAACCACAAGCAAAGCTGCTGGAAAGAAATTGCGAAATATTCAAGTCTTGACCGCAGAGTTAGGAATCCACAGAATGCAACCTCCCTAAAGCAAGCATAGAGAACATGAACACTCACATGTTCGCAAAACCTACCAAGGCCCTTGATGAAGCTGATGACGCTAGCCCGATTCCACCGCACAGGAGATAGCTCCATGGTGCAGTTGTGTTTGTTCCAGTTATCCAAAGACAAAATTAGCCCTTTACCACCACTGTAGTTCCATGCTTGCCATATGTATTCCCAGCCTGTCTTTCTGGGCCGGCTCCATACTGGGGCACCGGGGATTTGCTCTTGGAGTTATAGAAGTAGGGGAACACAGCCTTCCTGTGTTGCTCCTCATAGACTTGTGATAGGAGCAAGACCTAACTTAAGAGAAGGTCAGGCTGGAATTTTGGCATAGTCCAGAGAGAGATAGCAAAAGGGTGGGTGCAATAGAAGGAGGGGTGATGTGATACTATATTTAACCTCAGCAGCCACACAGACACTTTGAAACCTCAGCAGTCACACACACTTTTCTAACACATTTGTCATTTTTCCTGAGGACATAAACACACACACAAACAAACAACAACAAAAACACTGGGGGCAAAAATCCATTCCTAAAATCCATTGTTATAAGCAGATGAAATGTCATGACATTGTTACTGGCAGCCATTATGACATCAGCACTGGTGGTCCTGGCATATGTCATAATGAATGCCATTATGATGTCATAGAGTGATCTTCTGAGGTCATATTGAGCACTACATTAAAAAGTGTCATTAAGACATTACACTAAGCATTATGAAATGATTATACTCTGAATTATGACATCAGTTTTGGTTTTGAGAGCTAATGATGATAAATGCCAATTTGTATTAAATTAAATTTGTATTAAATTAAATTTAAGTATATATAGATTAGAAAAACACAACCCTAAATAAGCATCTTCTTCTCTATTCTACTTAGGCCAATTTCAAACCTTAATTGTTCATACATCGCGTTTAAAATCATTCAAAACAATACAGATAATAGGTGTTTCTGTTTAAAAGAAAGTCAGGATGGCGAAAGAAAGACCAAAGGGGTTAGAATGAGATTTAAGTGGATTTGCTTAAGTAAGTACTCTGTTTTCTGGACACCTGTTCTCCATTACAGTGTTCTAGAAGCACATGTTTAAAACACAAGGGAACAAATAAACAGGCACCGCACAGTACAAGGTAAACACATCTTTATCACTTTTAGCTGACAGCTTTACCTCTGCTGACAATGCAGGTAAGAAACACATGCATAAACACATAAAGCCCACAATGGTTGATTTAACCTGGTTTAAACCAACTAAATGTTGTAACAAATCTCTCCTGAGTCACAAGAAACGTTTTGCCCCAAAAAACATAAATATGTTTAAAATTCAAAGAAATGTTTAAATTGTTTTCAGCCTATTTTACCATATAGTGTAGGTAAGCTAAACTCATAGATTTAGATTTTGGTATTCCAAAAGTGCACACTCTTAACGGGTAAAACAAAAAAGACTCAACTTATTATTTGAATGATTTGACACTTTCATTATGAAAAGCATGTCACTGTCTTTATGATCATCCTCATAAATATCCTTTAACATAGAGGATAACCTTGAAATAGTGCACACTCATACACACAGTCTGCACAATGAGAGATATTGACATGGTCATCACTCCCCCGTGGCGCACGTGATGAAAAACAAAAGCACAAATCGTCCCGGCAACGTCACAAGCCTCTTCTGTATGCAGTCATTACATTATGCAACCTTTACAGACTAATGAATTCAATAAATCGCACAAATGCATCCAAAATTATAAACGCCTAATAACAACCTTGTATGTGTGTAACAACCTCTATTAGGCTGTGTATGACAGGATCACAAAGCGTTCCAAACAGTGACAGCGTTAAATGTAAACATCAGACATTTAAACTTGAAAAACTGATCCGATTATCTATAAATTTAAAATTATTTATTTGTGGGCTAAAAGGAGTAAAAAATGTAATAAAGAGTGTTTAACAACAAAAGCATCTTTAGCAGACCTACGATAACTAGACAACCCTGGACATAGTGTTCTGCAGAACATAGACGTAAAGCCGCAGCTTGTGTGACTGTGTTGAGTTTGTACTCACTGCTGCCCCAGGATTTGAGCAGAGACTTGATGCTGATCTCAAAAAAACCAGAGTCCTGCTGGCTGGCCATGGCTGTGAGCAGGCTCGTCACCGTAGCGACACAGGGATGGAAGGATGAAAAGGAGTCAAGGCAGGAAGGCCGCCTCACAGCCTCACACGCTGCAGAACTCACGCTATGTGTCCTGTGTCAGCTCTGAACACCAACTGCCTGCTATGTCTCTCTTGCTCTCCCCTCCCTCCCTTTACAACACTCACTCTCATCAGCCTCTCTATCCTCCCCACTGTGTTAAGAGGATTGGCTCGCAGAGAATGAAAGAGATGACACAAGAGAGCTGCTGCTTGTGTCGTCCGGTCTCCTCGAGAAGGGCATCAAGAATACGGGAGAGGGAGGAGGGGTTTGTTTGTTTACCGCAGTACTGCCTGGCCAGGTCAATACAGAACAACGTACCATGATGTTCCTGTTTGCCACCCCCAGATGTATCCACTGCAAAACTGCTGATAGTCTAACATAATAGCAGCATCTGGATTTTGATTGTGACGATGATTTTGAATAATTCTGCAAAATATAAGATGGTTTTCTCTGCAGATTCTGTACAATTTGTGATCATGTGATCTCATGCCTGTTTAACAGTGCATGATGAGTATGTAAGAATGGGATTACATCATCACACCCTCTGCTGGTTGACCCACAACGCTGCAGGTAAATAATGAAATGCTATTTGACATACTAAATACGAATAATGATTCTAGATTATTTTTATACCTCAATATTCAATATAGCACATGTAAAAATTTTACATGATATAATGGCACATTCTTATTACATTGCATCAACGATAAGACATCATTATTTATCATGTCTCATGTGAAGCAGACATACGGGCTTGTTTTGAAATCCCATGGTGGTGATGTCACCACAGGGTAATACCCAGGACAGATATATGAAAACACTCTAAAAGCTCAACCTCTACATTACATTAGAATAAACGAGTTCGGCATTAATGACTTTAATGTTTCAAAGAAATAGGATTTTGTGTGTATAAACGAAACATTCCTTACAGTATCTGGCTGAATTTGGTTTAATAACACAAATCCATGGCATATTTACCATTTTTTTAGTACTTTGAACTGTGACGTTATCAACTACTATTGCAATAATGAAACAAACAAAACAGTGTTTTGTTAATAGCTGATTAACATCAGGAAAGAATGTGATGCTTGTCTCTCTGGCATTTAGTCGCAGCAGAAAAAACACATTTCTTTTTTTGGAAAGATAAAAATAAACAGTTTCCATGTGAAAGCAGTTGGATGTAATTTTTGTTAACAGCGGTTGGCAAGCCGCCGAACGTGTTCTCCTCTCAGCTCTTTATCTTTCCAGAAATTCTTGTTCTTGCTTTGTCTGTTTTTGTTTGGATCTTTTTTTGCCCTGCTTACTAAATATCAAAGACGCGCAAAGGCCTAAAAATAAGATAAGATTTCTTTCTAGCAAGTAATTGTGCTAACCATCCCATATGTTCTAGACTTCTAAAGAAGATCTGAAGAATACACAATAACTAGACTTTAGTGCTTGTTGGACAAAATAGCACAACCTCGGGTCTTAATAATATTTTGGTCCTAAGTTGCCCGGTCCAAATTTTTGATTAGGTAATAAAATGGCTGGCGCTGGCCAAAATGTGTATGTATTGAACAGTATGTGCGCTCATAAAATAAGGACAGGAAGAGAAAGCATATAAGAAATAAACATCAAATTAATAAAAATGTTAATTAATGCATTCTTTGATTTTAGGGAGCACCATTTCTTTACTTGTGTAAACTCTCTATTATAAAAAATATTATTTAGAATTTTGTGATATTTGTACATTAATATTTTACAGTCGATGTGGGTTGGGGTACCTCAGTCTAAGCCTCTTTAAACCTCTTAAAATCAGTTATAATAGTGCCACATAAAACAAGTTTTGCTTACATGAACAGTGTTTCCTCTTGGAAGGCGGAGTTTGTTGTATTTGACAACATGATTGACAGAGCTTTAAATTAGTGCAGACTTTGGCCAAGGATCAGTCTCAGGCTGTCACATTCAAACCAATGTTAAACAGAGGACTGATCGTTATTCTGCAAGATGAGTCACTAAACAAAATGTGAATGAAATTATAAGATTATAAAGATGAAATGTTGTCACATATATTTCTGGACTGCTTTTTAAATGTGATGCATATGCACAGATTCAGCCTAATCGGGAGCCATAAAAACATCTCATTTTCGAAAAAGCGCCACACACAACATTAATTCAACAATGTCAGCATTTAAACAGGAAGCCGACGATAGTCATCAGTATAAAAATATGTCTTTGCTCTTTTTAGGAGACTTAATTTTAAGTGGGTTAAGATCAAGAGTCACTCGTTCTTTGACGATTTTACTGCTACTGGGGTGTCCAATCAGCTGACAATGAGGTATCCCAGCTGCCCTGGGCACATCTCCACGGCAGCTGGGGTCCCACCCAACGCTTCCACCACACGGAAGCGTTCTCATGGTTTAATGCGATGGGCTGCTTTCAAAATATCATCCTTAGTCCACTAAAATAATAATTAAAAGATTTGTCACAAATTAAGACTCAAAAAAGGATATTTAAAAGCCTTAATATCAAGTAAACGTACTGTTTAAATATAGTGTATGTGTTGGTAAAATAAACAAAATCTCTAAACTCCCCAAATATTTGTGTATAATACAAATCATCATTATTTATTTTCCACTGAAGAAAATCTATTTAATCTATTTAATATTTTTTATAAGATTTTATTAAGTAAATATAAGTGTTTATTTTTGTGAATTTTACTAAGCCACGTGAAACATTTTTACAGTGTACTTACCCTTATGCTATTTCAACCTTTTCTATTTTACAGTTGTTTCTTTAAAGAAATGTTAGTAAATGATGACAATGGCCAACCTCATATCTTTGTCTTTTAGTGAATACAAAAAACGCCGGGTGTGGAGCGAGAAGTGAACAATAAAAATATGTGATTGAATAATTTCTAATAATACTATATATGGAAATGAGAACATGAACAAAATACAAGGAAAGGTTTTGACCGTAACTCATGGCCATCGTTTAATCAAAAGAATAAATAATGCCATTGTGGAAAAGACACAATGGCACAAATCAATAGGTGTGACACTTAATTGATAATCTAACAAAGAGGGGTGTTACAAAAGCCTTGCTTTCTTCAAAGACAACACACCCGCTTGAAACAGCACCTGCTTAAAGATATTTTGTTTTTGTTGACGGGTAACTTAAATGCTGAGTCAGTCCATGTTTTATTACATTAATTACGTTAAATTCTATACCCTTCTGTAACATAATTCCTACCAAACTTCTTATGACCTGATTTGATTCTGTTCTGTAAGCTTCCGGCTGGTCACACTTAAATACTCTTTTAAGAAACTTCAAGTTTTCAAAACATCAGGCAGCCTATGCCAGCTGTTTAGACTCTGGCACAGAGATCAATGCGCAAAAAACTGATAGCAGATTACAAGTCCTGTGTCGGTGCATGCTGCTATTCCGTCTTTCAGAACCCATGGTTTGTTTGGGTTGGTTCCAATAAGTCTTGATGGGTCAAGATGCTAAAATTAACTAAGAACCAATAGAAACCCTTTGAATTGTTGACATTCTCATGTTGGCCAACTAAAAACTTTCATAAATTACACAAGCAATATCTGTTCATATTTTACTAAATGCCAGATTATTGAGTGTAAATATCAGAAAAATATCAGTCTATCTAGAAGTTTTCTATTTAAAAAAATAGGAAATGAACATGCGTCAAGAACATGTCAAAAGAATGGTAAGTTTTTTTGGGAGATTCTGTGAATCAAATTGCACAAACCACAAGCAATAATAGTCAACAAATGATCATGGCGGTATAGCACTTGTACTATATTTAAATTTTCAGGCATCTGTTTATTTACATTTAGATTTAGATTTAATCATTTGGCAAACGCTATCCAAAGCAACTTACAAGTATTGTACAGTGGCCAACTGTCACTGCAGAGCAAGCGGGTTAAGATGTCTTGCTCAAGGGCACTTCAGTTATTGTCTGCTAGCACTGGGATTCAAACTCACAACCTTCTGCTTACAAGTCCAACTCTATAACCACCCGACCACAACTGATTCTCAGTATACTTGCTCAGAATTATTACTTGTAGTACTTTGGATATGATAATACTGAAAATAGAACTTTCTTTAAAATGAAAAATCATGCACTTAAAATAACACAAAGGCCTTTAAAAATGGACATGGGTACATTATTTGAAACACCAAATGCGGATCTCTGCACTAATAGTATAGTAACAACCTTTTGTAAAAACTAACATTTTCACAGAATTACCCACATCTCTTTGCACAGTTTATTGTAAATTTATAATGAAATATACCACATTCTCATTACTATTGTTTTTGCAAAACTTTATATATTTACAAATAATGTGATATTCTCCTCTTTACAACAACCATAAAAACTCTGCATATCTAACTAAGAGCAAAGCTTTCCGCTGATTTCCCTTTTGATAATAGATCTCTTCAGCTAACCATCATTGAGGGTCTCAAACACACCTGTTCTGTAAAGCTCTGAATATATAAAGATAACATGGTAGACACACATGAGCCAGCTCAGGAGAAAACCTCACATAATCCCACTTGGGTTTTTAAAGCTGTAGGGGGTAACAGCAAGGACCCCAGACATACATCTCAACCACATCACAGATAAAACCAATGGAACATTTTATACACATCTCCAAAGCCTTCCTCTCGTTCACTCTCTTCTTTCTATAAACACACTCCATTTACTGTTTGTATAAAATTATTTAAGCTCTTTAAAGTCATAGATAAACATTCATAAACACATTGTATGGTGTTGTGCGTTATTTTTTCTGGCTTACTCATATGTACACTGAAAAAAATGTCCCTGTGGTCTAGCGTGAAACAATTTAAACATTAAAAATTGCAATGTAAAAGCTTTAAATTTTAATAAATATGCGGTTTCAATTTTGTGTAGATGTAAGAAATAAAGTGTAGGTAATCTTATTAACTTAAATATTTCTATTAGAATTCAGCAAAAATACTTGTTTACTTTATGTTTAATACAAATTGATATTTGTTAAATTAATACTTGTTTTTGTGATTAGAAAACTGTTGGATTTTCACTCCATTATTTTAATATTTTCCTTTAAAAAATCTATTCAATAATTTCTACCTTGAATCTATTTTAAAGATTTTATTAAGCTAATAATTAAATTTGTGATATTTATAAGACACATGAAATACATTTTTACACTGGAACATTACTACTAAATGTTTCTCTAAAATTAGTTTTAAACAATGATTTTGCATATTGAACTTCAAGCAGTGGATCTCTCTGACTTAAGAAATTTGTTTAACTGAGTCTAATTAAACCCAAAACGATCTTCTTCCTGATGTTGATGCAATCTCTCATCATCCACCCCCACCCTCACCCCCACCCTTCCCCCAAACCCTCAAGTATGCATGGGAGACCCGAAGGAGTTTCGTCTCATCGGAAGTCCCTTTACGCCGCTAACTGTGTGGTGGATCTGATGTGGTTATGGTCATGGCCCGGACTAACCATGAATCTACAGATCAAACTTTTCTGCAATCTCAACTCCAAAAACCAGACACCAAGAATGTGAAAACTTAATAAAAAAAATGTGATACCAAATGCAGGTTTCAAGAAATCCACCAGCTGCTTAATGATCTCTACCTTAAGGCTACCAAAAAACCCACAATGACATCATAACTTTGTGTCAGAGTTTCACACAAGGAGCTATACTACAAACTAACTGAAGGCAGCCAATAGACTGACTGTATAAACAGGTTACAAAATTCCAGAAACATGAGCCTGATGTGTGAGGTAAGGATAGGTGTTTACCTCCTGGCAGGACATTAAAGACAAATCACAGTAAATCACACATTTAACAGGACGCCACACATGTCATAACAAAAGAAGAACAGGCTTCTGTATCTCCAACTACAAAAAACACAGTACCTTCTTTGATGATGGGAATGGTGGGTCTTTTCCTTGGTTGGATCTTCCTAAATTTGCCTTTAAAGTCTGCTGGTGCAAACATATGCAAGGAAAGACCAGCCATCTGGACCAAAACAATCCCATCCTGGCTCTGAGCATCACAAAGATACGGTTTACCATCCACCACGTCTCCAGTGCTACCGACATCCTCCAAGGACATATCCGACACACAGCCGACGAAAAGAGGGGCCGCTTTCACCTGCTGTGGACCAGCATGGATTCCGATTGTGATTCCTGAATCTTGTCTTTTCCCTTTGACTTGGTTTGATCTTTTCCCTCCACTTTGCTCATTCAGGTGTGTGAGAGCTAAACTGAAAAAGTTTAAAAGAGCAGCTTTTCCTTACACCAAAAAGAGGGATGTGTGCTAATACTCTGTGTCTGCTCTCACAGGTCCAGGCAGTTTAGCCAGTTACAGTAACACGCCTCGATAGGGCAGGTGTTAGATTACTCAAGACGGATACGCCTCTTTTTGAGAGGGAGAGAGACAATGAGTTAGTGAAAGAGAGAGAGGGTGGAGATTTTGAGTATGAAGGAGATGATAGTAAGAGAGCTGTTTATTTAATAGAGAATCCGATTGAGTGAGGATGATACATTTCCATTGTTGGAGAGAGAAAGCTGACCTGCCTCTGGTTTGCATTACCCAGCTTGTTTAAGACATCCTCCAGCTTGCCAAGTCAAAGATGCTGCTATGTGTCTCCGCATCTTGAAGGTGTTTTCGAAACGGTCGTCAAGGCACCGCTTTCCCCCCGAGTTTGACTCCCGAGTACAACGTGCTCACAACAAACACAAGACTTATTTTAAATAAATGAAAGGCTTGTTGTTTTGTTTTCTGGGGAGTTTCTAGAGTCCTTGGGCGAGGGTGTTTATTTGGACCACCTTTTAATAACATTAAGCTCACAAACTGCCATGTTGTTTACCGACCAACAGGCGTTGTTGGTTTTATGGTAATTTTTTGAAGGTGGGCATAGAAACACTAACTTATTCTCCTAGTCGTCTGCAATGTGCTGGCAGACGTTTAGGAGCCCGGGAGCAGATGAAAAGGATAGGGGAAAGAGAAACAGCTAGAACGACCACTCCCTTGAGAGAACACAAAACTGCCCTTTTCTACAATAAACAACTTTTTGACACAGATCCATAGAGGGTCAACTTCTCTTCCATCTGGACATCTCTGAGATGTTAACCTGAGAACTGTGCGGCCCAAACAAATATCGTACTTTTAACAAAACAATAACAAAAACTGCCCCTGAAAGTATGAAAAGGGCTGTTTATTATTTTCAAGTTCATGGAAATAGAGACTTGTTTTTCTAATGTAATTTACATATAAGGTTGAGCTTAAAAAACATGAATATCTTAAGCACGGGGTTTTCAAACAGAAGTTCAGGGACCCTGGGGGCCTCCAAAAGGCTTATAGGGGTTCCCAGAGTATCTTAAAATTCTAAATTCACGATTTATTTTTGTTTAATTTCCAAATGTTTCTATCAATTAGTACATGTTTCACACACAGGGGTCATATTCCTTATAAAGACAAAATTGCTACATTTTTATTTAATTAAATTGGAATTGTTTTTCTTCCAGTTCATACAACCAACACCCCTTATTTTATGAACAAGTATTCAACATTATATTTAATATAACTTATAATATTCTTACACTTACTGTTAACATAGTTTTAATGCGGTATAAACGGTTTATAGTTGAATATGTATTGTAGAAAGAGGTCCTCACAAAAGGTCTATCATATTTGGAGGTCTCTGACATAGTTAAGTTAGAAAACCCCAGTTTTAATTATAGGGAGTGTTTAAGGAAATGTGCTATTTCCTGTGTGACGCAATCAAACCAAGAAAAGACATTTCAGAACTGGAATCTTCACAAAATACACACATGTAGAATTGCATATAGACGCAGGCAAACAAAAGGCTTAATCGAATCGTCGCCCTCTTTTGTGTTGTCATAAAGGTTGAATGGCAAACACAAAAAGGGCCAAACAGAATGCACATTGACATGAGACCTGGTTACACCCAAACATGGTTTACAAAAACACAAATGTAAAAATACGCATCAATTTATTTGCTACATTTTATTTTTATTTTCCAAAGCGACTTACAAGTAGTGTGCAGTGAACAGTTATTGGTGCAGAGTAAACGGGGGTAAGAACATTGCCTGGTACTAAGAATCAAAACAGCCTACAAGTCCAACGCTGTAACCACAATAATAGAACTAGGCTCTAATGAAACATAATGTAGACACGCATAAATATACCAATGCACATGACACTAAGGATGAGTGAGTGCCCATTATTCCACCACCCAAAAATGTGTGCCATTTTTATATGTAACACAGATAAAAATACAAAGAACGCTGCAAATACCGACGACCCATCCCAAAAATAGCTCAGTAATTGGTGCAGCCTAATTACTTTGGATCTAGATCTCCAGACTCTACAAGGGAGGGTTAATGTTTATTCATTCGCCAATGATCTTGAGATATCACATTCCTCGGATGGATCTGCCAGGAGAATGCCGGATACACTCTTCAGAAGGAAACCACATACTAGGACGTGCAAACCAGCTATTTCTGGTATCTTCCTCAAGTGTCAATATTTATACGTCTCTCAATCTTCTGAAACATCCAGAGCCACCGTGTTTTGAGATGTTGGTTGGCTTTTAGTCTCAGGGGTGGTATGAAAAGGCCTTCTATCGATTTGAACTCTTCTCCAACAATTTACACAATGCCTTATGCATTATGAGTCTCGTGTTTCAAAACCTCTACAGTTAAACGCCATTAAACCAAAGTGGAAATGTATTTTAAAAAGGGATATTCAGTTAAAGATCTAGAGTCATAAGACAGTCATTTCATTTGTGATTAAGTTTAAGTGTGAGATAAAAGTAGAGAATGTTGAATAATGAAGCAATGGTAAAAACCAATACACATCTGATTGAAAACATTTTAAGCTTGAGGATTATGAAGTATAAGGGCGCCCTCTAGAGTTCATAACGAAAACAATGTCCTGACTTTAGACAATACTGCCTCATCTATAACAAATACACCTTCTACCACAAAAAAAATGTTTAAAAATCTACATTTTTATTTTTGGATGTCAAAAGGGAAGAAAGCAATAACATCAGTAAATGGATGTGCTTCATTTTGCTGGAGAGAAAGAGCGAGAGATGAAAAGACAACATTGCCTTGTTGTTACGGTGTCCTTTATTTTGCAGCTCTTCGTTCTCTTTAATAATTCATAACTTGTGATATCAGTTTTGAAAACATTCATCATTGAGGTATGATTGAAGAGAATTTTAGCAAAATAGGCAGACAAAGCCTGTGTTAGTGTTGGTTTGCCAGAAGCTATCTTATTAGTGTAACTTCCATAAGCACCCACACACCGACTGTCATGGTTATGTAATGTCTCCAGGGGCCTTAGGCAAACTGCAACGGTAACTGTAGTGCTGCTTATTTCATAGGTGCGCTATAATTCTAGAGGTGTAAAGTACTGCTACAAATGAAAAATGATGTCATGATTTACTCACCCTCCTGTCATTTCAAAACTGTATGACTTTCTTCTGCAGAGCACAACAGAAGATATTTTAAAGTTTGTAAACCCGAACAGCACTTCACATCTGTGTTTTTGTATGGACTCAACACCACTACATTTTTCAAAATATCTTCTTTTGAGTTCTACGAAAGAAAGAAAGTCGCAGGGTGAGTGAATGATGACAGGATTTTCCCTTTTGGCAAAACTATTACTTTAGGCTCAGTATCGTGTATGCAACAAAAGTGCTTAAAAGTGTTTATCTGCAGTACTCTTCATTGACTGCAGATCACATCACATCACATCACACAACCCTGTGGTCCTCAACTACAAACCATCAACCCATCTATGATAAACACACCCACTCACTGATAAACAAACCACTTTTTGGAAAAGCCAGGTAAGTGGAAACTCAAATGGTAAAACTCAATCAATTCAGAAACTGTATGCAAATATTTACAAACCCTGGAAAACACATGCGTCATAAGAATGTGAATCAAAAATAGCTTTATTGCCAGGTTTGCTTACACACACAAGGAATTTGTTTGGTTACAGAAGCTTCAAGTACACAATGTAAGATGACAAGACAAGTAAGAAGTAACATAGGAAAAATTCCAGTTAAACACACAATGTTGGAAAAGAAATGTAACATATAAGCTCTGGATGTTATAGAATATGTACAGATGTTTCATAAATATACAAGTTATAAGGTGCTATACCTGAAATATCTGCTGGAAGGTACTGCACACATTTATTGCACAGTAGGGTATTTAATATGAATACAAGGATGCTGTAATATATCTACAGCTGTTTTAAATACACAAATTCTTAGGTGCTACATACGAAAAGTTTGATGGAAAGCATTTATTGTAAATTCTAAATTTGTACATTTTTGTACATTTATTGCAAGGTGAACTTTTAACGGTGTAAGAGGTAGACGGCCTGAGGAAAGCAATATTTTCCTGTATCTGGTTGTTCTTGTGCTCGGTGCTCTGTAGCGCCGACCCGACGGTAACAGTTCAAACAGAGAGTGTGCTTGGTGTGACAGGTCCAGAGAAATTCAACAATAAAGCAACCCAAACAAATGTCTAAACAAACATGCAGCCATGTTTATTGATTAGACGACAACATAGAAAGGATGAACAAAGCTTTGAGCATTAAAAATGACTCGACAGGTGAAACAGGTGACTGGAGGAAGAGGGAAGAGTATATATATATATATATATATTTTTTTTTAATATTATTTATATATACACATGACAGATCTTCTATTAATTTTAACAAATTATGGGTCTAATAAATCAGCACATTATAAGTAAAAAAAATCAAGGAGCCATTATGCCTCAATGCAAATACTTTTACCAAGGTTATACAAATTCTATTCAGTATTTCTATACAATGTAACAAATATATAATGTATATAACAATCTTGTAATTGCTATTTTCTTGAAAGCTGTAATACAAAACAATGTAAAGAGAGCGATACAGATCTTAGAAATTGCAAACCAATCCATAAGTTTAGTTTTTGTTAAAGTTAGTTCACCCAAAAATTTGATTTCTGTCGTCATTTACTTTCCTCTTTCTTTTGCAGTATTTTGAAGAATGTCGGTAACAGGCCCCGCATTAGTTTTAAATCCACACATTATGTGTGTGAATGGGTGCACCTACTGTTACCATCTTTCTTCAAAATATCTTCTTTTGTTTCTGCAAAACATAGAAAGTCAGGTTTGAAATGTGAGGTTTGAAAAGACCAGAAATGTGAATGTAATCAAAAATAAAATGTCACTATGGATGTAATAGCTGAGTGCTGGAGGACACATTGAGTAATCTTAAACAAATGTCAGACTCTGATCTTTAACAAAAGAAGGATGCCACGGTTGCCATACATCACAGAAAATCCCCTTTTTTCCTTGACAGTGATGCCCTGATTGCATTAGCCGTCTCCAGACCTGTCTGATGCATCTACATTCTTCCAAATATCTCATTTTATAGGACACTCAAAAGTCTGTTGTGTTTTGATGCTAAACAAACACGGGGGCCTTCCCCGTCAATTCACGGTTTGCCGACCGAAACCGCGCTAAATACAAAATGACGTCACCCACAACACGGAATTAAACAGCATACCTTATGTGTGTGTCTTCGGAAGGTTATATGTTCATATCTTCCTGAAATGTCGTCGCTGAATTCTGCTATTTTCTCTTCATTGGTTTTGTGCGGTCGACTGCCGGAGAAGACGACGGCTGAGGATGGTGCGGCTCCGCCCTTAGCGACCAATCAGAGCGGAGATGTTTAGGGACCGGGCGAAACGGGGGTCGCTGATTGGCTGCGTTGCACGTCCGTCTGGTGCTCAGGGTGCTGGAGCGCTTTAAGGATGCTGCTGAGTACTGACAGGTGCACAGTGGCAGACAACTGAGACAAAGGCATCAAATGTATCGAGTTTAATGCAGTTTCCGTTCAAAAAGCACCATTCACATAACAACGAATAGGATTTTCTTCAGATCCAGAATAAAATGTACTGATGTCGTGTCCAAATAAAGTATTACTGATGTCCTAATAGACCACAGCTTACATTCATCTTTGGGAAATGCTTGATATTGTGTTAAGGATATCATGTGATGCTTTTACAAAACATACAATGGCATTGTGTGATACACATGACCAAGAATACGAGATCACTGACTTACATCTCAAACCTTGAGTGTAACAACATCTATGGCTCTGTATGGTATGATGAACACATGACGATTCTTACTGTTAACATGTCTTTATGGTGCTTGATCATGTGTTCATATATCTTTGGATGTGTACAAAACAAACTTATAAATAGATGAGTAAAAAAATACTTTTGCATTGTTGTAAAAAATGTTAAAGAACAAAAAATGCATCTCTTTTCTTGTTGCATGCGTCTGCTTTTAAACAGGATGTCAGTAACATCCATCTATCGAATGAGAATTGGAATACCGTAGCCCTAGGTGAGTTATGGCCCTTGTTGGTTTAAAAATACCAAGACTTTTTAGAGATTTGTTTTATGGTGTTTTTAAATAGTAAAAATAACAAAGCTGTAGGAAATTCCCTTTACTTTACATTACAAAACACTCAAAACCCATCTTGTGTTTCCTTTTGTGAACAACATTGTTACATTTCCTTTGATCCCCCACAGATGTGCGCTAAACAAAATACTGCCGGTGTCGTGCATTGTTTTTCAGTCGTCACTTTCCTCCTTTCAACGCTTCTGAGATGAAGAACAAGCCCAGATTGAGGGCTCTTGACAAGATATGATGTTTCGAGCAAAATGCTGGAGGGGTCCGTGGCTCATATTTGGCATAAAAAGTCAGCAAGAGCCACCATACTGGAACCCAAATGGAAGGGACTTTCTGAAATGTTTCCAAACAAACCCATCATTCTCTTTTCTGAATGAAGATAATGATTATGACAGATTATGGAGCTCAGTGGCTTGATCATCCATACTGGTTGTCCATATCTGCCAAAGATAACGGCTGCACTGTCATTTTTGCTGGGTATTCTGCATTTCGAGAGGTTTCCATGTAAATCGTGGAGCTGGTGAGACTCTTACGGTCCTTCTTACTTGCGGAGCGACGCTGCCAGCGACAAAGAAGGACCTCCACCTGCTCTCTAAAGAAGCTGGTGGTCAGGGTGTAAAGAATAGGGTTCAGGGCACTGTTGATGGGCAGAATAAAGATCACCATCCAGGAGTTTATAATTCCTGTAATGATAAACATAGCATGATGTCAAAAACTCCGGACTCATAATCTTACAATAACTTAATTTCATTGTTTTATGGTTTAGTACTCATCGTGTTATTCCTATTCTGTGTGATTTTCTGTGTTATGCACAAAAAAAGATATTTTGAAGAAAGACGGTGGCCAAAATATATGCAGCACCATAGACTTTCGTTTTTGTTTTAGATATGTGTGTACATTCATTTTCTATATCACAGTCAGTGCTGCAGACATAGGTGTATACCTGGTATTTCAACTTTTAGCAGCGAAAGGGTCTTGACCAAAAATATGGGTATCCAGCAGAGAGCGTCAGAGAACACAATAAAGAAAAATCGGTTGGCCACGGCCACATCTTTGTGCAGCCGGCTGCGCACATCTGTGGCATTAATGCCAGTCTTGTAAATGGAACAGAACATGCTGGAATAGGAAACCGCAATCACTAAGAAGGCCACCAGATTTAGACCTGCAAATAAATAATACACATATATTAGCACATGCAGACGAAATACTTACAGATTATATACACACATCAATTGATTTACAAGTGTTGCTTCAGAAAACGGTTTTCTTAATAAGACATCAATAAACACGCTTCATTAAATAATAAATCGGTAAAAAGACTAACCAAGAAATATCCCTGTGGAGTATGCTTTGGCGATGGGTTTTTCCAGCATATCAGAGTGCAAAGGGAAACAAACTCCATTTCGTCCGTAATAGTTCCCAAAAAGGTCTTCATTTAGCAAGGGTACAGCTGCAATTACAAATCCAAGAATCCAGATGAAGGCCAGAACGAACCCTGTCTGCATCTTTCCTGGTCGTAGATGGATAAAGGGGAAAACGATAACTAGGAACTTCTCCAGTGTCAGGTAGGTAAGAAGGAGCACAGATACTTCAGAGGAAAGCATAGCTAGAAAACCAATAGTTCGACATTCCACGCTGTCCATCCAGATGAGAGCGTTGCGGTTATATTCACCCCTGAATTTCACATCAAACACCCCCAGGAAGAAAAGATAGACTCCCATCAGACAGTCTGCAACTGTGGGAAGAAAATTATTAAATTAAAAGTTTGTTAAATTAAATATTACAATTTTATTTAACGTGTAAAATATATTTGATGTTTTCCCTATCATGTTAAACATGTTAGTTTCAGCTACATCCGTTTTTGTATTGAAGTTTAATTTTGACAGTGTGGACCAGAAAGAATAAAAAACAGTTTGAACAGAAATATCTGCTGTGTGAAATTGCTCGCCAGGTTGTTTTAAGAATTCTCTTGTTGGCGGTGATGCGGAATATTTCACAGCTGTGTATTTTTAATCACCAGATTTCTTTACCCGTCACAAATGCTTACAAGACTAGGAAATTTGATTCTGGAAAAAACATTACCATATCATTCTTCCTTAAGTTTGATAAAAATAAACTGAGGTCACACTACTATTCCAGCGCTGCATATTATTTGAACACACTGATCGAATGAGAAACCTTGGATTTTTAAGGAACATCATGAAAGTTCAAAAGAGTTCAGCCAGAGATGAACCGTAAAATGAGTGCACAGTTTATAAAAACGTGGTAGGGAGTTTCATCGGACTTTTCTTTAAACAAGAGATTTGTACTGTGCAGTGCAGCTCAATACTCGACCAGTAATGGCACCTTGGAAAATCATGAATTGTGATTTTTTTAAATAAAATAAAATATATTTATGCATCTGTCCATCTGCAAGACCTACAACGTTTTACAATGTTATTATTATTTTTCCAACAATGTAGAGCTGAAATTAGATGTTTTAATTAGATTTTATCTTCTATTAAATAATTAGCTTTGGTTGATTCCAAACATTTTAGTTTACAAAACAATTGGTGGCTTGTTGCCTAAATTTGAAAAAGATGGGTTTGACAACGTTTGTTATCTTTGCAAGCACAGGAATGTAAATTAAAATGTTGAAAACACAGTTTTCAAGAAAAAATTAACTGTGAAATAAAGTTGTCTTGCCTTGATATGCTTTGTGAATGGGCATCATTGTTTTCTGTTGTGAAATCAGGCATCTAACCGCTCATCTTGATACCCACAAAAAAAACTCCATCTGTGATGGATTTACTGAAGCATTGGCAGATGTGTTTATTCGGTACATCGGAAAGTGATAGAGCTGTGGCACAGTCTGTAACCTAACCCATTAAAAGATTAAATATAAAAATATATTTCTTATATTATAAAGAGCACTAGGGAATAATTTGAAGGCAAAGAGCAGCCACTTGCCTAAATCTTTACACACACTCAGTACCTAAGAGTCAATCACACACAGGCAAAAATGCTAACCAGATCAAAACAGTCCTTACTGTCAGTCCTTATTATTTAGATTGTTATTCTTGGCTTATTTAATAGCATTCACAAAGGTTTTACCAATAAGTAGCACATTTTTTCCAGGAAAATCTTCTTCTGCATGTCTGGCCAATGTTTATGGATGTTTCGATTTCAATTGTTTCAATTTTGGCCATATGGACTTTTATGAGAATGTTACTGATAGATGACAGCACTATATGGGTGAGTGGATCTGTGAATGTGTGTGTGTGACTCACAACACAGGACTTTGATGCAGGCAGCGTGCAGGTTGTTCTCGGCTCTAATGAATGAGCGCATTCCTATAACAAAGAGATTCCCGAAGCAGGTGATGAAGGACATAACCCAAACAGACACCCGCAGGACCAGGCCAGCTAACAGGTCTTCAACAGATGAAATTCCGTCCGTGTTGGGTTTACATTTACGAACATGCGGGGCATAGGAACAGTACTGAAAATCCTTAAAATATCTACAAAAGAGACAAACAACAGATCACCAACTGAACGACGTGTTTTAGCTGAAGAATAAACAGACCACACAGATACACACATGTGTGACAGGTTCCCCATTGGAAGAAACATCTTGGTCTGTATATCTGGTATTTCGATGCCTTCCAGACTTCTGTTAAACACAAATGAATGTTGTTTTTAATCTCTCACCTACTAAAAAAGCTTTAAAGGCATTCTTTGAAGGGAACGTAATGCAATGATGATACTCACAGAGACTGAAGTTGGACAAGGTGAACAAAGTGACTGGCATGAATGTGGAGAAAAGGATTGTGAGAGATGTTTCTGCAGGTAGTAAAAAAACACCTGGGAATTAAAATGCTGTGAATATTTACTCATCCTCATGTCGTTCAAAACTTTTTTGCCGTTATTTTGTTTGTAGCAGTAGAAAAAAACAGTTAATCGCAGTTAAAAGTAACTTGTTAACTCGTACACTTTTGGCCTATTGTTATCTTTGCAATTTACCGCTTCTTTGCCTCCTCTATTCTTTGTAAGTCGCTTTGGAGCATCTGCTAAATGCGTAAATGTTAATGTAATGTGAATGAGTAAATGATAACAGAATTTTCATTTTGAGGTGTATATAGTACATATCGAGAACACCCGTCAATCGTCTTGTTGTCTATTGTGTTTTCTTAATTGATCAATTAAATTGACTCAAAATGATGAAAGCATGACTTACAGTTTATACAAAGACTTTAAACTCTTAAACGTGTTATGAGGAAGATCAGAGATTCTGTTGCAAGACAAATCTCTGCAAAACAAGAAAAATAAATGGTTCAATTAAATGAGTACAATCAATGTGCTTAGCTTTAACATCCAAATTAGCTGTTTTAACAACCAAATCATGATGTAAGAAGAGCACAAACAAGAATATAAAATAAAAATTACTTTCATATCACTAGATTATGAATGCATGCCTTTCAAGATCATGTCAGGCCGTACTCACAGTTCAACCAAAGATCCAAGAGAATTAAACATGTTTTCTTGAAAGGTCTTGATAGCATTGTCATGTAATGTTCTGTACAAAAAAAAGAACACAAAGTAAATATCAGTCTCCAAAAAGAACACATTTTTTTGTTGTGTGAAAGGCTCACATACAGCCAAGGTGGTGTGAAACAACCAGATCATCTCTAAATCCTGCTGCGTTTTGCTGTATTTTCTAGCTTATTCCTTCAGCTAGGGCGAGCTGACCCTATCTAAAGAGATCCCCATCTCTTCCTGCAAGTCTCATTTAAGATATGTCTGACACCTCCCCACATCTTCTACAGCAGAGAATAACACATCTTAATAGTGAACTAATAGAGTCCCAAGCAAGCATCTGGATGAGCATTGTTGTCGTTGTCATCTGTCTTTTGACATAAAGCAACAATGACACACAAAAAATGTTTCTGTCATCACGCTGTTCCCTTTGGGAGGATATGATATTATTTCTCAACAGTTTCAAGTTGGATGCAAATAAAAAGTGATAGTTCACCTAAAAAAGAAAATTGTCTCATTTACTCACCCTCTTGTTATTTAAAACCTGTATGACTCCCTTTCTTTCGCAGAACACAACAGAATATATTTCGAAGAAAGTTGGAAACAGAGCTGCATCAACGCCTTTCAAACACTGCAAGTAAATAGGTGCCAGTTGACAACTTTCTATAAAGTATCTTCTTTTGTATTCCATGGGGGGAAAGTCATAGGGATTTAAAATGGCAAGAGACTTACCTGTAATTTACCTAATTTGATAAAGTAGTCAGCATTATCATTTTAAGCCAGAAAAGTATTTTCAACATTCTTGCAATCTTTGTTTTAACTTTTTTGTGTTAACAAATTTTCTCAAATTTGGATAAAAACAAGTTGCCTGTTAGGGCAAGTTGTCACAAAGGGAAAATGTGTTCAGCAAGCTTTATCATTTTTTCCAATGCAATAACCATCAAAATAGTCTTTGAAGCCAATAATTTTAGTATTAGATTGGTATGTACCTCTAACTTAGTTTTAATGGTAAACAGCAGTAAAACTCCAGATCCACTCAAATAAAAAAGAGTGACAACTAGCACCAGTATCATTATTTCCTTATGATCAACTCGCTGTGAGTTTGCACGGTTGTAAGAAATATAAAACTTCTTACCCCAAGATGACTTAACATGAATAAGAATTTCCATTTAGTGATAAAAACTGATGAAAATTTCCGAACAAACATCTGTACCAATTTTTTTTATTCACTCTTAAATCAAATCTCGGCCCTGTCGCCATTCTAAAATACGATTATAACGTGCAGTACAGTTGAGGGTGATTACAAGCAAAAAACTTACAGCACAGTGAGTGCGGTGCAGGTTGACAGTGTAGAATAATTCAGCAGTTCAATGTAGTTCTCGGCAAAGTCCCTGTGACCAGAGCCAAACCAAAAAAACAACTGTAAATTTTTAAATTACAAATAAACCTGAGTTTATGGACATTGACTTTTGAAAGTTCTTCATGTGACAGCTCATAGCAATTTGACCGGCAATAATACAGACATGAGCAATACATAAATATATATTGTGATATATGACACCCTGTGCTTGAAATGTTAATTTGCCACACAGCTCAAATACAAGAGTAAATAACTCAGACTGTGCTGCTGATCTGTGCTTAGCTGAACAAGCAGATGGCCAATTGTCAATCAACAGAGAGTTTCTCACTGTGATCTAGTTTGCATGGAAACGTCTGAATTCATAGGGACCCAGTTGATGTCAATTTTCCTTCTCTGTGCTGAACATAATTACTGAGATACTTTTTACACAGACATGCCGAATAGGAGTTCAAAGTCATCAGTATGGCAGGAGAGATGATTAACGGAGAAGTATCACGTGCAGCTTCTTTCACAGTAGAGTAGAATAACATTATTTATATATATCTAAAAAGTGAATTAAATAACTTGTAACGTTATGATAGGTTGAATATTTAAAAAAATTTCCGAAGCCTTGGGCTGTAATGGGGGTTTGTATTGAGCACAGGAAAACTACATCATGCGTCTAACTCGGGTTTTAAACAAATGAATCACATTGAACATGACAACTCAACATGATTAACAGTGTCAAGCACTCAAGAAACAGCATGATACTTCTCTTTAAAAGCACACAAACAACACCTTTTGCTCAAAAATAGACACAGTCTGACTGTTGTATAGGCTAGTCAATCAAGTTGCTAAACTTAAAACACAACCTCGCTGGAAAATCCAGCTTTAGATGTTGGACCATGGAAGCTGGTTTCTGGGTTCTCTGATCTGGTTTTAGCTAATTGAAGGTGTTAGACCAAGTCAAGATAATGACCAATTAGAAACATGTTATCATGATCTAAGTCAAACCTAAATATACCAGTATAAAAAGACAGTTTTCCCCCAAATTAAAATTGTGTCATCATTTACCTACTCCTTTTCATTTTAAACATGCATGACTCTCTTTCTTCCACTAAACACAAAACAAGACATAAAGTGGACCGAACTGCATAGGCAATTTATTGTTGTATGGACAGTCAATGCAAGTAAATGTGTGTTTCAAAATATCTTCTTTTGATAGGAAAGAAAGTCACTCATGTTTAAAATGACAAGGGTGAGTAAATGATGACAATTTTAATATTTGGGTGGAATATCACTTTAAGGAGTTTTAAAACTGGTTAGATATGTTCTGTACTTGCTTAACCAAATAGATTGCAGCAGAGATTGTAATAGCAAGAAACCTTGCTAAAAGCACCCACATACCATTACACAAATCTACAGCTATTTGCGAATAATTATATACCGGATAGGGTGAGGTAAATTAAGGGGGGCTTTGATGGGCTATCAGCTCATCGTTATAAAGCTCATGTTCCATCAAGAAAGTGTTAAAGATTCTCTGACCTTGTTAACATTTGAACGACTGATTCATATAATTCAGAGAGGTTGATGACTACCAAACTAATGGGCATGTGCATGAACACAACCTCATCAAATAGTAAAAGATTTGCCTAGAAATTTTGTGGTAATTATAAGAATGATAAAAAAACAATTACTGTGTCAATTTTTAACCAAAGAACGCTACACATTACAGCTTTAAGGAATTCCCATCACTTGGTGGCCGTATTCAAAATGCCTGAGGCACATATTTCAGTCACACGAAACCTTCTTGTCAAAATAACACAAAACATTTCCAGCAAGATATAAACCCATAGGCAGGAGCAATCGTATTGAGCTCTTGCACTTTTCTCATTTTCATAGAAATGCACTTTGTTAATATCAATTACTTATTACAAGTTTGTTTTTGTGTCTAGAGGAAAAGCCCATACAGTACAAGTTGTACCACCTTGCAAAATAGTGAGTTGTCTTTCTACTATTGTGTGTAAAACAGTTCAGAGAGAAGAAGGGGTCAGGTGACAAGAAGTACTCACAGCCAGTTGAGCAAGGGCATGTGCTGACATAGACTCGAATCGGGCAGCCACTTCAGGGACGTGTTCACCATAGATCTAAAAATAACACAAACATAGAACCGCAACACGGCAAGAGCCTTAAATGTTTTTTATTTCAGACATTAACAAACCCCTACATCATTTCCAGATGTCACTGATTCAGTTTCACTGGAAAAACAATCAAGTTTTTTGTCTACCCGTGTGCTGAATAGCAGGTGTCCTTCTTTTACGGGTAAAATAAATTACATTTTTAAAATTAAATTGTGCTTTGAATGAAAACTTGTAAAATGAGTCGTCATTTTTAATTAATTAACCAATATATTCATGAGAAATATTTAAAAATGGTCACGTGTTTAGTCAGCAAACAGCACAAAATTAACCATTGACCGTGAACACAGGTAATCCAAAAATGAGCTTATTATGTAAATGTAGAGAACAATTTGATCTGTTCTCATAAATGCAAGATTAATGGAGTGCTTGTTATGCAGAAGGACATTTAAGTACTAAACCAAAACAGAATTTTAAAAAGATGACCAAAAAGTTCCTTTAACAGACTCGATATAACAATAAATCTACATGTATTTTCTTTAGTCTGCTGACTTCTCAATACTTTTTTTGTGTTTTGGTGACTTGAGGTTACACTAATATGTACACATTATTGGATTCTGTATAAATATAGACCCCGCAAGCTAGCGCATACAATGGCCAAATTGCAAACAGAGTAAGAGCCAAGCAACTGGAAACGGTTCCAGAGATCATTATTATTTCAGCTATTATGAATATCGCAAAGCTAAGGGAAGACAAGCAAATATTCTGGGCAAGCATATAATCTCATGAGTTCTGGGATAACTTCTGATACATATCTTCATTCATTAAATAGAATCTCATTAGGGCCTGTTCTTTTCTTTGTCGTGATGCTTAATATCTCTTGTTGGTTGGCATAGCGCTATGGTTTTCATAAATTGTTTTTCAATATGTCCCCATTAAAAAAATAGTAATTTACTCATGTTCCACAAGCTGTTACAATGCAAACTTATTATAGGATTCAGTCAGAGCTAAGAAAATTTTAAAATTCTACTTTTAGAGTATACATAATTTTTGTTTGATGAAATAATGTAATATGTGAATGGAAGAACAAGAGAGTGTGTAAACTGACTCTTCGTTTACTGTTCCACATTTTCTGCGCTTTGAAACTCGGCATGGAAAACTCATTACAACAGAGTCGAACAAGGACACAATCAAAAAAGAGAACATTGAAATGTGAAGATATAAAGAGACTAAAATGAACAGAGGTTAGACATTGGAATAAGTTCCACTAGTTTCTGGGCCATTTTAGCACTCCAGTTAATGCAAAAAGCGGCGAGATAGTCCATCAGAGGACATTTCCAGGGATATTAAAGACATTCTGATAAGAGCCTATGATAATGATTTTCTAACAGACCTTAGACTGTCCACGTGATGATCTACTAACAATTGAACAGAACTGAGTCACTCGGGCTCCAATGTTTCTTGTTGCATATCTGAGATCTGAATCACATCTCAAGTTTTATTTCTTATCTGCACTACAAAAAAACCTTGTCTCCTAAGTGAGACTTTAGCTGAAAATGAGAACGTTGGTGCTCTTGGGTCTATAAATAAACAGAGAGCTACTTGCAAATTTGTATTCCCTTGTAGGTGTTTGTAATAGATAGGCGGATACAAATGTACTGCTAATCCCAGGTGTGGTGGAGACCGTTGAAATCCAAAACGGTCCTAAATCAATGCATAAAATTGTAGACCAAAGAAGCAAAACAGTTTTTTAAAAAATACAAAGAAAAAATCTATAATTGGGGCTCTCGTCCAAGGGATATATTTAAATTAATAGTCAACACCAAAAATCATCAGTATATATTTATAAAAATACCTTTTCTAAAACAAACCATTAAATTGCAAAAAAAAGTTTTATCACATAAAACAGTTTTTAAGCTGATTTTTTTAAACTGCTCATTCTATTCTAAATATGAGTATAATAATAAACATTAAATATATATTTGTCTCATAGTTTAGACTTAATATGAAGGTCATGGCACACACTGTAGTGAAGTGAAGTGACTTGACGTGTGGCCAAGTATGGTGTTCCATACTTGGAATTTGTGCTCTGCATTTAACCCATCCCAGCGTACACACACAGTAAGTGAACACACACTTACATATACTCACAGAAAAGTAAGGGATCTCAATCCAATGAAGGTGTCGTGGGTAATGCTTTTAACTGGATTGTGATCTAAGACTCTGGGGACAAACAAAAAACATCAAAGACTTTGAACAACGCCAACAAAATGTAAATCAGCACACAATGTTTGAACATCAGGCTTCAGCTTTTATGAGCTTTTTATACAGTCACAGGATATAATCCAGAAGAGGAAAGTGATTTATCTTTGCACTATCTCTGGCCAATCTGCAAAAGCAAAACACATTCTAAAGTGATATTTTTGTACTTTCCAAAAACAAACACCTTTTTCCACATACCAGATCTTCTGTACGATTATGTCGGTTTTAATTAAAACACTTTCTTCTTTCAACAAATCTTCCAGAAAACACACAGCTCATAAAAATTATTTTTCCAGTTGGAATCTTGAATATCTCAGTGATTCTCATGGTCCGTTTCGCAATCAATATCTGATTTAGACCTTAATTTTCCTTTTCCAATATGTTGTGTTGGATACTCACAGCCAGTCGAGCTTGTGTAGATCTCTGAACACACCAGGCCCTAAATAGGTGATGTAGTTTTCGCTGAGAATCCTGCACAAAAGAAGACGTTTAATTAAAAAAAAAATGATGAATGGCGTCATGCTACTGCCACGGCAAGGTATTAAATTGTCCAAAGGATCAATTTACTAACATAAAGGTAATAAATGGCCCCATTAAAATTCTGAATGAATAGGAATACTGCAAATGCATTTCTGGCTCACAGACTGTGATCCATTCGAGATGTTTTATTACAAATAAATAAAGGCTTTATACCTACCTTTGGAAAAATTTGTGAGTTTGATAAAATGAGTTTATCATTCATTCCCGCTAGAGCTACTTACTGACTTACTTATCTAATGATATAAAACATTATACGTTATTATACTTCCGAATTTATCTTATCTTTCATTCTTCTTTAAAATAGGTCTCAGAGCAATGTTAAAAATAAAAAGAAGTACCAAACTCCATAAGGTTCTTTTACCAAACTCAGCCTTATCTAATGATATCTTTATACTTTATCCCGCCAGCCACTGAGAAGAATTACTGAACTCATACTGAAATCTCATTTGTGTTTAATCTTAGACAATCATTTCTCATCCAAGTTCTCACTGGAGATGAGAAAAGACTCCAAAAACGTTTTCTCTGGAGCTTAATGGAGTAGCTGATGTTCAAAATTCACACGACTGAAAATACATTGACCCTCAGTGGAGAGGGTATGCAGACAGACAGAATCAAATTCAATTCAGACTACTTACAGTTTTGTAAGATTAATAAGTCCACTGAAGGCACGGTTTGACACCACATGAATAAGATTGTTTTGGAGAAACCTGTTTGGGAAGAAAATCTGAATAAATAAACACTGAAATGTTATTTAGGCCATCCTTAAAAATCTAAGGGTGGATTGAAATCATAAAATTTATGGCCAATGATTTATGGCCACTCCTAAATGCATTTTCTGAACCTTATGAAACAGCTGAAACTCGCACCTTTAAAACATTATGGGTTATTCCCAGAAAGCCAAACAGTCCAAGTGAAACAAAACTGTACAGATAAATTAATCTATTTAGCTCAGAGCAATTCTCCATGTGCTGAAAGAATAGATTGGATATTGCAAATAGCGTTCGTTTATTTAGTGTCCAGTAGGTTATCACTTATACTACCAGAAAATCTCCATACAATTCTTTTAAAAATATCTTATCATTCCAATTCTGCCAATTGTGACTACTTTTAGAGTTCTTGACAGAGCTGTCTCTAAAAATTTTGAACTACTAGTAAGGTGGACAGGATGGATAATCGCCAAGCCCAGAGCCGACTAAAGCTGATATTGATATTAACAACGACTAAAAGAAATCTGGATCAAGGGCAAAAACTTTCATTAATGTGGCAACAAGGTAATAATTTAAATTGCTATATGTTTTTTTTTTTGGGTACATGTTAATAGTTTTTTGTCCAGTTCCTTCCAGCATTAAAACACACGTGCACGTAATGCCTCATTTCCCAATCTGCATGTTTTGCATTTTATTAACAAATTTAATCCAATATTTCAATATCATATGTCTATCTGTAAGTGGTCTCTAGCGTGCTGCTCAAATTTGTCAGAAAGTCTAAATATAGAAGGATCACTTAAACTAATGATAATTTATTTTTCTATCCTAATTATGAAAATCTATGAATCATTTTTTATGAACCTGTCACAACATAAGGCAGACCTTGGAACAAAGCCTTTGTCAATGAAACCGCAGCTATATTAAACATGACAGCAAAAGTTGAGCATGTAAAAACTAAATTATAACTGTTTTAGTGCATAAAACCTTAAACACATTAAACCCGGCCCTAAGGAAATATTATAATAAGGCCCTTTAAAAGAAAAACAAGATTAAGCCAACAAACATCATGACACTGCATTAACACTCACCAAATGAAGGACATAATGTGGCAATTTAATGTCATTTCCAGTACTGCCAGGGATTTGCTCATAGCATACAAAATATGATGTACCATCATGGTAAAAAGCTCATCTTGCACAGGCAGAAATAGCTCTGAATTTCATTACATCCGAAGTTAAAATACTTTGGGCTTCTTGTACGCATTAGGGAGATGTGTCACAGTCATACCAAAAAATATTCGTGCACCTATTTTATTTTACATTCAGTGCAGATCTGAACGGACCGGGACACTTCCAAGACAATTTTGATAATGTGGGGCACATGCAATTCAGTAAATGGCCTCTCTCCAAATCGTATTAGTGAAATCTAGCAGTTGTAAAATAATGTCAGCTGGGAGTTTCTCCAGGGTGCAGAAGAGCTTAAAAATTAATGTGCAATTGAAATAAAATGCAATGATTCGGAGGGGTCCTTCAGTCTAACGGACATGCTGACCTTAAACTTTGGAGCTCTTAAAAGTGCAAAGGAGAATTTAGCGTCAGGGTATGAAAGAATTCATGAATATTACAAGTTGAAGTGCATGAACATATCTCTCTCTTTTTTTTATTAAAGTTCTGTTATTGTAATAAATGATTGAAGGGTGAGTAGAAGCCTGTGTTGCATCAGGTGAAATTACTGTTAACACTACTAAAAACCCATGTGGTCACATGCATTTCAGGCAGCTTTGGAATGTGTTTCAAGTCATCAAATTACAAGACTTTTGGCAAACGAGCTCCTTGATTGTCCTTATCTATTCAAAGGTCAAAAATAAAGAGCCTAAAGAATGTAAAACGCAATAGTCCTACAGTAAACAGTATATGAGAGAACAACTGTCATTCAGTTATTCTCAACAGACATTCCACTCAAAATCCCCAAAGCCTTATATTTTGTAAGCCGTCCCATTTGAGTTATATTCAAGTTAGTAGTCTATGAGTTGTTTTATGCTCCTGACCACAAGTTTTTCCCATTAAGATTTAAAAAATATGATGTGTAATTCTGAACTTTACAACACAGGATCAGGTCTAATGCTTAGTGTTGAGCCTATTCTAAACTGTTTATGGCTTCACAGATGTTACATCTGATTTTGTGTCATTTCATGTTTCCTTTCTGAATCAGTGTAAAAAAAAACATTTTAAATACCATATGGGACAAAAAAAGATGTTTAAAACAGGAATAGCTCACTTACAAAATAAACATTACAAAAACTGTACATGTTTTACGTACCTGTATAAGACTCTTTTTTTGTTTGAATACAGATAAAGATATTTGAACGAATGCTTGTGACTAAAATAGTTTTGCGACCCTACTGACTACCAATGTGACCTACATTCTTCCAAATATCTTATTTTACGTTTTTCTTACTATAGCCGATGGAGTCCAAAAACAGTTTGGTTATGAGCATTCTTCCAAATATCTTTTTATGTCCCTGACAACAAAGACATTTAAACAGATATAGAAGAAGTGAATTTAACATCCTTTTTTGTGGTGAATAAGTTTTTAGGTAAACCATTCATTTAAGGTAGATCTTCTAAAAAGTGAAGATGTTTGGCATATACATATGCATATTTATAAATATGTATCCTTATGTAATCGCCAGACACCAAGCACTCGCATTCTGCATCTGTTTGCTCAGGATTAAACAAAGTACTTTAGCGCACATGCTCTTCATTTTGACTTTTCACTTTCCAATTTAACAAATTATCACTTATTGCTAGACAGTTACCAAACATACATGTCTTAAACACCCAAAAATTTCAGTCTGAGTTTGCCACCATGTATGATGTAATACAAATGGCCAGCTCAGAGTTTCAAATTCCGGTTCAGATGGAACCTCTGGGACCGTCCAGTTATGGGTCCAAATCATGTGGAAGTAGTCTGCCTCAAAGTGTGATTTACAACATTAAGAGTCCTGGAGAGGTTTCCAGTAGTTCTTTACACAATTCCTTGCCAAGAGAGCAGATTTTAAGACCTGATATTCTCTGGCCTTTAAGAGATGTTGGAAGAGGAAAGTGGTTTTCCATCTGTCATTAAATCCCCTGGCATCTGCGAGCCATGTGAGTCGTTAAGAAAAAGTGGGTACGGACCCTATGAAAAGATTTATAAAGGATGTACATGACACCTAAATCAAACTTCAAAAGAGAAAAAAATCCAGCAGCAATGTGAAAGACTTACAAAAAGAATCAACACGTGACGGTAAAATTATTTTTACCCTTTTCAAAACTTTTTATGTTGTATTTCTTAAATGTGAACATAAGCATATCCCCTGCTATTTTTACCTGTTTCTTCAGTTTTAATTTTCTGCAAAAAAAATTATTTTTAATTAAGGTTTGGTAGAAATATTGATAGGTTTTTCCTAATAAAACAAAAACAATAATTTAACCAGTGCATTGAAACAAATGTTTCTTAGATTGACTACCATACAATGACTTCCATACATCCTCCATTTTGAAAGACTCCACTCATCCCATGTTTACATTACACAAATTTAATGTTCCTATGCCTGAGGTGATAATATGGGACGTGTTTGCTTAAAGGTGGGGCATCTGGACAGAGGGCTGATTGCTCTGTTTATAACCAGTAATGGTATTAAGCATTTAAAACATTAAGATCCAGACCATATGAACCAAATTTCTTCTTTGCCCGTTTGGATGAGATCTAAGTGTATAAGTGAAATGTCATTGCAAAGCGGAAGCCGTTGCTTTGGCCTTTTCTCTTAAACGTCCAATTACAACCTAATTGTATAATAACTTCTGGGGAATGGTGTTCTCTATAGATTTATTTGGAAGAGTTCCCTTTTTAAGACGTATGTGGGATTTCACAGCACAGGTCTGTGACAGTTTTATAGACTAGACGTCAATGAATGTGAAGTTTGGGTATTAAAACTGCTGGTGTTTCCGTTGTCTTGATGTCAGCCCCTATATTCTCACAGTTCAACCGCAGATCAGCCACTTTCCATTCAGCTGACTTTTTAATGCATAATACAAACAAAAATGGTAACGCTGTCTGGAATAACCGGTTTTAGTCTGGCTTTTAACTGTGGGAAGTGAAATGTAAACTCCTGATTATTACCCTTCAAATTGGTTATTGAACAACCATTAGATGACCAGCCACGGGCAAAATATGCGGAATCTTGAATAAGTAAAACATGAACAAGAACATACATTGAAAAATGAAAACCGTTAATATCAAATGCATTTCAAGTATAATCAAATTGACTTTATATTCAAATAAACAATTGCACATTTTTAACCGTCCTGTTATGTTTTTGGGTCAACATGGCTTTCAAACTCAAATCAAAGAACTCAGTAATTAAAATATTACATACAAACTAAAAAACTGTATGTTTTTCCAAATTTTTTACTACAGGTAAATTGGAATAAAAGTAAATAATTAAAATAATTTTTCAAGTAAATATTTGAATTTGTTTAAGTACTGAAAACAAGATATGCATATGCTGATACACCACAAAGATGTGCATCCAACAAAGACAAAGGTCATAATATCCCAGTTGGCAGAGATATTTTGGTGTAATAAAAATGAAACATTTTAAAGCGTGTGGGATCCACACAAAAGAAGTTAAATGTTTTAAGTTGCAAAAAATACATTGAGAGGTTAGCTCAAAAGCAATAAATGCCTTTTCCTATTTGTGCTAAGAGATTATGATTCTGAGTTTAACAGATAAGCATTCATTCAGTAAAAAAATTAAACATATTCTAATGGTTAAATCAGGCGGTTGTTCATGATGGTGCACTTTTACACTTGACAGACTGATACTCACAGTCTCTGCAGTTGTATATATTTAGAGAAGATGTAATCATCCAGCTTCCTGATCCGATTGCTCTTCAGAGACCTGTTCAATTATAAACAGCCTTGCATTACTGTCAGAAGTATTAAAAACAAAAAATGTAACCCTAAAAACATTTAAAACTTGTACAATTTATTTCCACCAAAAACGAAAAAGGTTTGCTTTTCATCAGCCTCTTGAATTCGAATTTAATTGGATGCTTTTCTTACAAGTTCTTGCATTTATGGTTGTTTGTAATTTTTGGTGCTTTTTATGAACCACCACCACCCACGTTAGTTATATAAAAAGGAACAGCCTGAATACTTAATATCTCAAATATCTGAGCTGAACATTAACAGAATTGTCATTTTGGATAAAACACCCCTGTGGTATTATTTCCATTCCATAATAATAAATTAAGGGCTTTTCCTGGACAATTTTTTGGTAACAGCTGATATTAATTATAACACATTCCTTCATTTTCCAGAAGTATCCCCAAATCCACTCTAAATTTCTGATGCATTTTTCATAAATGTCTCACTATAATGCCAAACATCTTAATCAAATTACAAAGCTTTTGATATATTAGAACATAACTTCCCCATAAAAATAAAAACATACAAACCATAAATGAAACACAAACGAAGACCCTCTCAAATCCCTTCATGTAACTATGCCTTCTGCTAATCCCCGTTTTTTTATCTATTTAGGCAGTTTTGTCTTACTGAAGCTACACATGTACTCTTCTGCAACTATAGATTAATAACTTCCTGTGGGTGCAGTAAAGTAAAACCACAGATGGTACCGGCTGTGATGTACTTACAACCAGGTCACATTGGAGGAAAGAACAGGCACAATGTGCAGGTTGACGTTCACGCATTCCACCTCTGTCTTCTGTCTGCAAACACAACTCTCTGGGTACTGTTGCAGATCTGCATAAAATCAACAGTAAGATGATTTGAGCTTAATATGAAATGTACCTTGAGAGAATAGAAAATGAGAGCTTATAAAAAAAACAGCTGCTTCTAAAACATCATAAGAGGCTTTAGGTGTGGAGAGTCTTACATGTTACTCACTTTTTCGTATTATAATAAATGAAATAACTTAATAAAACACTTTCTGTAACACAGAAAAGATGATGAATTAAGAAATGTCTTGGTAATTGTGTATCCATACAATAGAAGTCAATGTAGCCAAATTGTTTGATCACCAACTTTCTGCAAAATAACTTATTTTCTGCTTTGTGAAGGAATGACACTGGGATGAGTGCATGATGGAGGAATTTCGTCATGAGTAAACTATTCCTTAAATTCATCAAGTGGAAAAATATGTCAGGCTGTTAAGGTTGCATCACTGTTTTGGATTCCATTATGGAAAAGCCCCACGAAAAGCATACTTCAAATTAACATATTATCTCTTCAAAAACTAAGAAGATCAAGATGAATTCGCGTACAGCAATCATTCGGAAGATCTTGTGCTTCTGCTTTCTTAATAGTCCGATCGAAGATGTCTGCCCATCCGCTGTTGTCCCCTGCGGAAAAGAATTAAAGTCTTTGAAAGAAAAAACATATTACATCTGTTTTGCAAATGCATTTGCTCAAGTCATATCAACCTTGAATTAATTCCCAATCCCAAACCGTTAATTTTCTGGCTTTTTCACAAGGTTATAATTGAGACCTGCTTTACGTCCATCAATCTTTTGGATATTTCAGGATTCTAAATCACTGGCAGAAATATTTATGTGGACTCACCACAATGTTCTTCATCCGCTCCGTTCTTGCAGTCCCTGTGCCCATTACACTGAAGGACTTGGGCTAAACACACACTCAAGTTGCCGCAGGGGAACTGGCCGAGGGGACATCCTTCAGTCAAAGCCCTGCTAGCCACCATGAAGGCTGCTGGAGGCAATGAGAAACGGACAGAAGACAAGAGAGACATAAGTTACACCACAGCAATGCATCTCGGAGTACAAGATGGACAACAATAAAATACTTTAGATTTACTGTGGTGCTTGCGCTTCAATCAAGGTGACATATGAATCAATGGAATCCCTTCAACGTCATTTTTTGGGAGACTCTAGCAAACGCGGACCAAAAGATGTAAATCAATTACAGCGTGATTCTAAATATTGGCTGCAAGCACAAAACGACACAAAAGACAAGAGCTCACACATATCACATGCCAAAAAAACGCTAGATTTTATTGTTGGAAAATATGACGTACAAGAAGATGTGCTCCCCGCTGCATGATAAATCTGCACTGCTTCTGACATATGATAAAGAGAGGCATTAGGCAAGGGCATAAAAGGAAAGCAATCTTCATAAAGTCCAATAAAATATACAAATTTAATAGCTTAATTTTGGGTACTAAATCCTCTCACTTGTGTTTGTTTCTTATCTCCTCTCGCAAAGCGGAATGGTTGTGATAAATTGTGGCAATGGGTGGCCCTCCTCAATGCATTGCTTTATAACAATGGAACATGACCTTGTTTTCTAACTTATAGGATTAAAAATATGTGTTGAATTAAAAACATGTTTGAAAATATATGGCTTATAAAGTTTATCTGTGGAGTGGACTACAATATACAGTTTTGCACTTTAACAGAATATTTATCAACATTAAGTTTTAATATTTAAAAAACGTCTTATCAGTAGGCAGACATCTCTACCTCACTATGATATTTTTATTGAAAAACAGTATCAGATGCTAAAAGTACACACAAAAAGAGTGAAATTCAAGAACTCAAACGGGTGAAATCTGATCACACCAAAAGTTAAACATAAATAACAACTTCAACTGGAACACTATTTTTAGTAGTGTTATTTAAAAGCAAGAAGAAATGGACCAAAAAACTTTTATTAAAATATATTATTAAATAAATAAATAATAAATAAATTATTAAAATACATTTTAAGCTGTAATCATTTTGTTTACTTGTCTGCTTCTTTTGTAACTTCGTTTTAAACTATATTACCATAAGCACCTGCTTTAATGTTGTCTAGACTTGTAAAATAAAGATTTTTTTTTAATAAAATGTCTACAAGCTCTCTAGTCCATGGGAATACCTGCAAACAGAAGTCAGGTTTCGTGTTTAAAGAAAAACTTTTATTACGGTTGCCTCCTCATGAGTTTCTTAACAATCTTATAACTGTGCTTAAGAGTTAGCAGGATAACAATTATTTACTTAATAGACCCAAATAGTTCTAATAATCTTAGTAACTTCATATGTCAAAGTATTTTGGCAAAGTAATCTCAAAATAAATAAAAAAAGTAAGTCTGCTCAAAATATTTATTGCTCAGACATTTGAGACACAGAAGCACAGAAGATAAAGAAAAAGTATTGAAAATAAATAACATTGTCAAACGTTCTAATTCTGAGCTCAGTTTGAGACTTGAAAACCTCTTTTTAAACACTAGTGGAGATTTATAGATTGTAAGACTTCTGGGTCTTTATTATGTAAAACAGATTTGTGAACAATTTCCATTTGCTCTCCAATCTCATTTATGTCTAGAAAAAAAAGACTTTAATTGTTTTTTTATTGATGTAAATAGGAATATGTTTTAGTGTAAATGTGACTTTAAGCAAAATGTCTACCCCATAAAGTTTGCTCATATTCAGAATCCATATAATTTTGAAAAAATCAACTTATACATTTTCCATTTCACAGATCAGTATAATGACTAAAAGTCATTGAAGACTAATGTCTAGAACACGATTATTAAAACACAACAAACCACTGGCTGCTTAATAGGCATGCAATGCTCGTTCAGTGCATGTCAGAATTTACCAGTCAAAATGCCAGATAAATCAACTCAGAGAGGAACGCAAAACTTAACCTATTGCTATGAAAATGTTTTAGTTGCCTGGCTGCAGGCTTAACGGCAGTTACTGATTTTGAAAATCCTTCTGCTGATGTTCATCTAAAATGTATTCAGTATTTCTGTGAACAGTCAAAAATAGACATATAAGCAAAACAAATATTGACAGAAATAACTGAAGGTTGAAATTATATGTCCTTTTTACAGTACAAAAATAATAACTCTAACTAACTTTCACAGTTTTCAAATAACAGAATAGTGTCTTTTAAACATTTTGAGTGTGGAAAGAGTCTAGGACCACTTAACAAAACTGGAGTGTTTTATGTCAACACTGTGAGAGAAAGATCAGAAATACAATGATGGAAAAGTGGATTTTGTTCCCACAACAGTGAAAAATGTAAATTTGTATATGCTGTGTATTAGGTTTGTCTAAACTCTCAATAATCATTGGCAGATTATTTTTGCAGGCTTTTAACACCATGTTAAAAGATTTTTATGGATTCTCTTTAAGGAATAGTTCACTCATATTTGAATATTCATCTCAAAGAATAAAATTGAGGAATAGTTATATTGACCTTGTCAATGTAAAACTGTTCATAAAACCTCTTATACAGAACATAAAAGAAAATATTTTGAAGAATATGGGTCCATTTCATGGTTGTACGGGTGCCAGTTGCCAACATTCTCCAACATTCATTCATTCATCTTTTTTTGTGTTATACAGAGAAAAAAGAGCCATACAATGTAAGTACGTGAAAGATAACAAATTTTCATTCTTAGGTAAACTATCAAATTAAAAAGGCTGTTCAAAGGTAGTCTATATGACATTCGCAACTTCTTCCATGTCTTCATGTGTAAGAACCAGGAAGATAATAACAAAATGTATATTTTGGGTTGACCTTTGAATCCTATGCTCAATCAGAATCAAGAGAGCACACTAAACTCTGCCAAAAATTCATTCTCTCTTGTCCCCAACAAAACTGTAATCCCTGAAATCAGACTACCAGGTCCAATAAGGTTTGCTAATCTGGCTTCTTTCACACTGGCAAGAAAAAGCGAGATCCTTTTTTTAATGTACTGTAATTCTGAACACGACTGTGGTAAACGGAAATCTGGTGTTTTACCAAGGCCAGGGGGAAAGAAAACTTTGAAGTACTGTCTGGATCCAGAAGAACCACAGAGGGCCCCTTCATGGTTCTGACACATTTCATCTGTAGAGGACTTCTAAGTTTGACATTTGATTTTTATTGCAGGAACTTTTAAACTGTAAAAACTCATATTCCCGTCTGCAAATGCAATAATTTGCTCTGTAAAACCCAGATGCACATTTTACGTCTCTCAGGAGGGAAAAGTATCTTTGGTTAAGAGGAATCTAAAGACACACTTACAGGCAAAACGTCTTGTGGAAGTGTCGCACAGGGGCCATGAAGCAGATTTATCTGCACTCTTTCAAACCACGGGAAAGGTAAGTGTGTTTAACACTTGAATTGCCCACAATTCCTGTTTGTATTAGTGTTACACATTATTTATTCAGGTGTTAGAGCTTGGCTTGTTGGAATGGCCTTGTTAGCCCCTTCAAGGTGTCAATCAGCATTACTTTGGCCAAAAATGACAATTCTGCTATCATTCTGTTGTAATTTCAAACCTTTATGACTTTATGTCTTTCACAGAGCACAAGAGATTTAAACATTAAAATAAACACAGAACACTTTAACATTTTGTAAAATTTAAGTAACTGGCATCCATTTACTTCCATTGTACTGGACTCAAAACCAATGCAATGGTGCCAGTTATCAACATTCTTCATAATATCTTTGTGTTCTGAGGAAGGAGAAAGTAATACAGGTTTGAAAGGACAAAATGAGAATAAATGATGACACAGTTTAAACTTTGGGTGAACTAAAAACACATGGATAGCTTCTTAAGCCAGCTTGCTTGCACAAGTACTCCAATTACTGTATTTTGCAGTGATTATATTTTTATAAAGATACATTTCAAAATATGAACAAAACCAGATCAGAGTAACAACTCAGCATATAGGCTATAAATTAAATAAAACATCCAAAAGACAAAAACAATACCAGTGGCCTTAATGTCTTTCATAAGGGAGTTTTGATATACATTAAGATGAACTAGTTTTACAGAAAACATTCCTCAGCAAAAGTTCAAGAGTTAAACATCTAAATTAGCAAGTTTTATTTAACATTTCATATAAGTTTTTATTTTATAGAAAATAAATAATTTAAAATTGTGTTCTATGTTCTGTTAATCAGGATTTGATTATAATACAGATTTTAGACCGAAAAATTGCCCCTGGACCAAAAAACTTTCAAAACTGCACCTGGGTATTTATTATAAAAGCGTCCCATCTAAAAAGCAGAACCTTCCATTTAAAGATAAATTTTTAAGTTTTTTGTTTGAACATGATGAACAGCTTCAAATAAGAAGATTCGCAAACATTGCTTTCCTTTCAGGCGGTCTCTCGACATTGTGTAGCTGAAAGGGGGGTTGATCTTGAGAACCCATTTGTCTCTGAGCCTATCAAAAAAGGCCAGTTAATTGGCGAATGAATCCATTCATGTCCCCTCCCGTGCTGACCGGTTTAAAGGGGGACGGAAGAGATCGTTCATCACCGTTTGTTCTTCGGAACCTTATAATGCTCCTTGAGTGTCTCGAGTCTTTAATAGTGCTGGAAAACTATGATGCGGGGCACCGGAACGCTCCTGAGTGCAACTTCCCCTGGGCGTTTCAGCAAGTGCCTCAAAGCTACAATATAAAAAAGCAAATTTTTTACCTGGGCACAGCGTGTGGTTCTGTAATGGGATGCCACTGTTCTCCTGGATGCAACTGGCTTGTCGAATACGGTGATACCCATGAGGTCTGCCTCACGTGTCGGGGTCTCCGGCACGCTGAGGACGGTCTCGTGCGGGTGTTGTGTTCTCACTGTGCGAACATGAAGAAATTGCGGTAGTGGGTGGCTTTTTTCCTCTCAAAATCAGCCATTACTTAATTTGCTCCCCGTGCTCATCTGTATCTAGCACGAGCGCCGTTGGAGATTTGGGGATCAATATGGACGTGTCTCATTCAGCTGGACCATCCATAACCCAACACGCTCTTCTTTCCTGTTTTCTCGAGATGTTTCCCAGACTTGCTCACTCTCGCGACAGTCAATCTCCATGCAAAAGGTACTTGGTGGCGGATTCAGATTCAATTTTATTGTCATGACACTGTTACATGTCACGAAATGGGACCCCCCCGCCGTGACAGTTCAAAGAGGTAACAAGGAGAAAAAAGGAACATAATACACAAGGAAAGTTGGCTCAAAAAAAGAACCCCTCTCAAACTGTTCAACAGTAGGAAGGTGTGAGACCCAGGAGACAAAAAAAGCCCCAGCAAAAAGCCCATAAATTTGACATAACATTGCAACGGGGAGGGGTACAAGGAATGTTGAGGTGTCCAATTTAGGCAACAGCCATCTGAACCTGCAGCTCAAAAAAAAGCGCTGGTCATAGAACCGCCAGCCCAAACCAGCGGTGAAAAGCATGCGAAGGCGTGGGATAAAGGTAGAGGTAATGTCCTTGGAATGGGGAGAGGAAATCAGAGAGTCTCGTTATCTTGTTCTCACGGGGTTGTTTATCTTCAGCACCGGCCGTCTGAAAGGGTTGAAGCCGAAACAAAAGATTCTTCTTAAAATTTAGGACGATATCTGCTAGTTTCACTGGTCGCCAGGTCAGCCAAATTCTGTTGCATAGTCGCTAGTTTCTCCAAGATGTTTTCCATTTTGCAGCCCATGTTTACCATTTTGCAGTCCATTGCCACAATAGTCACCCTGTTGTTTTCCATATTGCGGTCCATAGCTACCATAACAAATCTGTTGTTTCACAATTTACGATCCATAGCCACAGCCTGAGTACTAGCAGCTCTGCCCATCACGGTCTCAATCCAGCCGGTTAACTTGTTGCCCTTTGGGATGCTGACGTTCTATAGACGAGAATACCAGTACAAGGTTCTGCCCTTTGGGCTCTTCCTGTCCCCCGGGTCTTCACGAATATCGGGGACCCTGCCATCGTGGATACTGAACTATCTAGACGACTGGCTCATTTTGGGTCCTAGTGCTACGGCACCTTTTTTTACGAGCGGGAGCACCGCTCGGGCAGTTCACCAGGCATGTTTTGTTTGTGCAGGGCGGGGGTGCAGTGTGCAGCGGGTACATAACATCGGGTCGATGAACAGGTCCCCGCCTATGCTGGCATATCAATGCCTTAGACCTGTTGGCAGTACTGCTGACCTTCAAGAGGTTCAGATCTCTCATTCAGAACAAACAAGTCCTTGTTCAGTCGGACAGTACAACAGCCATTGCGTACATAAATCATCAAGGTGGCATACGCTCCAGGCAGCTCAGCTCGTGAGGAGGCAGCATGTGGTAAAAATCCCTGCAAGCCATTCACATCCCGGGTGCTCTGAAGGCGAATAAAGGCCACGGAAAGGAGAGTGGGCGACTCCATCCCACGCTGTGCAGCTCATTTGGGAGCACTTGGGCCATGCTCATGTAGTCCTGTTCACCTCCCCGTACTCCTCCCATTTTCCGCTTTGGTATGCCCATGTCCGTCATAGTGCTCCTTGGAGCAGACTGATCTCCCTCAACTCATGATGAAGAGAGTCCTCCTTTAGGAGCTCTGAGCAGCTGTTTGTCTGTCACGGAGGTCAGCAGAAGGGGAGGGCTGTCTTTAAACAGAGAATGGCGCACTGGAGGGTGAACGCAATAACAACAGCATACCAGTTGCAGGAGCCCCCATGTCCGCTAACAGTGAGAGCCCATTCTATAAGGAGTCTGGCCTCCTCGTGGGCACTGGTGCTGGGCGTCTCTCTGGCAGACATTTGTAAAGCTTCGGGCTACAACCACCAACTTTGGAAGGTTCTACAGCCTCCAGGTGGAGTAGGTCTCTACTCGGGTTTTGAGGAGCGATCCTTAGGACTTGTGGGTATATGCCTGCGAAAGTGCCGTCTCCCCTACTTAGATGAGCAAGAGCGCTCTATTTTAGCCTACCTACTCCCCCCCTTCAGGGCTGAGAATAGGCACCCTATCCTTCACCTAGCACCCCCTACAGTAGCCAGCCGAGTGGAGCGGCCGTGTCTTCTGCACCAAGTTGGTAAAGTTGTGCCTCTGTGTAAAGCTGCTCCCAGACACAGGGCGGCCCCACACGATCTAGTATGTCACTTAGGTCTCCACCAGCAGTGTACCGGGTGGTCTACCCAGGTGCACCTCCACCTATAGCTATGCTCCCTGTGACGCACTGTTTCCCATGACTTCTGAGAATGGCGAGTATCATGAGATACCCCCCATGTGCGGGATGTGGGGGTCCAATTCCAGCAGAGCGACTTACTCACTCTCCAAGAGTCGTAAGCTGCAAAGAGCAAACGCTTACCAAAAATGGTTTCCAGATTAAAACGAACACATTAAACAGCACAGAACCAGAATCTTCTTTGAAGACATGACAGTACAACACTGAGACAGTGTTTAAACCAGTCTGTGAAAACTCAGCTAAAAATCAGTTGTGATTTACAGTTTTCTAAATAAAATCATTGTACAGACACAGGATGAGGACTCAATGTATTCAAATCTTGAGGAATATTAAGTAATGCAATTAAAGCGAATAAAACCTGCACAGAAAATTTGTGTAAAAATGCTTTTGAGGTTTGTGGCTTCATGACTGACTCATTTCAGAGATAGGTGCAGAAACTAATTTTTGACACTAACATCTGGGAAGAGGCTTGAAGAATTGAACATGACAATAGTGAAAGGCTTTTTAAAGTGACGTTGCCAGGCAACCACATACTGGGTTATTGAACAAGATACTGGCCAATTAGTTCATTTATTTAAGAAGAGATGTGGCAGTGTCAATGCCTTTTGTTTCATTACTTGTGAATTGGTAAATTGTATAATATAATAGTCTCATATATGTATCATACAGATTTAAAAAATCAGAAATCATGTATCCATCATAAACTATACTTATTATTTTAAAAGCAAAGTGTTGACAATGTAATGGAACTACCCCATCCTACGCACACACATATGCACAGAAAAAGAGGCATAGTAAAAATATATTAACACCAATGCAGAGATATATGTGAAAGAAACATAATGGACAGCCTCTGGGACACTTTTAAATTTTTGCACAATGTATATAGATTCAATGTCCCATTTTGTGGGTCCAGCAGTCCAGAGTTTTGATCCTTTAAATTGTACAACAGCCCAAACACAACACCAATATCGCCCACAAATTTGTATTTAATTTGTGGTAAACAGAAATTGGTATAAGTATAATTAAATACTCATCAATATTTCCTACTGCCGTATCTTTTGTATTTACTTAGAGTTTATTTACTTTTTTGTGTACATAGCCATAGATTTGCACGCAGAAAAAGTGTGCCATGTATAATCAGATCCAGAAGAAACCACATACAAAGCAAAGTCTAGGTAGAAATTAGAAAACCGACAGTGTTCCAGATATGAAATAAGAAAGACGCAAGTGAAAACCCAGGCATAATGATAATATTGACGTGAATATTGTAACATAGGTGCAGGAAAAGACCCTGGGCCCTTGCCCGTGGTGCCAGGTGTTCGTTTGTTAAAGCCCTTCACCGTGAAATGAGCCGCTTTCACTCATCTCTCACATAATCTCAATACAAACGAGGGCCACACAATATTGTTTATATATGGTTTCATAACAGGTCATAGCCTTTATTCCACATTATGGAATGGAAAACAGCCTAGATATATGCAATAATTTAATTGAGCAGGGTCTTGGCGGAAAAGACTTCTTGATGTTGATTAAGCCACAACTGAGCATTGATGTACATCTTATGATCAACTAATTAAATACAGCTTCTGCTTCTTCATTTGCAGTCAGTCTGTTTTCTGCAGCAGGTCTTTGACGTCTACTTTTAAAAGTGCACCGTCAGATAAACCCCAGTGAATCTCTCCCACTAGAATAAATGGATTTCGCTGGTCTTTATACAAACATTGGGTCAGATACCAAATTCATGGAGCATAGAACTTTGATCATTTATTGCATTATAACATATTAGGGCTTTTAGATCGTACACAAAATAAATGTTTATTTTTACTTAATATATATCTGTGTATATTCGTTTTATTTTTATAAAACATACATGTTTACACAAACTTTTTATTCTGGATTTCATTTACTGCCAGTAATCTTTTAACAGCCCTAATAATTTATTTTTCTTTAAATGAAGAACGACTAAAGACAGTTCCTCAAAGAACGTTTCATTTTCCGGAACATTAAGAATCTTTAAAGTATCTAAGATGTGGAAACTACAACATAAAAGCTTGATGCTATATTAACACAATAAAAACAAATTGATCTCTGGTCTTTATTCATTACACTAGATCCACCGGATGTATTTTCACATTTATAAAGGTTAAATGATGACAGTGGATAACATGATCTTAATAAATGTAATAAAAGTTCGGCATGCTGGTTAGACATGGCATTTTGCTCATTTTTATTTAGCCTCTGGAATTAAATCTTTCTAGACCATGGCACTATCCTCTGCTTTGTTTGCCAGATCCACCTTATTCCACCTCCTCCTGACAGCTTGTAGATTGTGTAACCCAATATCTGTGAGATGTGGACTTTACACAGCACTGGTGTAAAACAAAATAAAAAACAGCTTAATGAGCAGAAGTTTTACTTGACATGATGCAATAAACACACCAAATCTAGATAATAGCAGAATTTGATCTTAACATGTGATCATCTGATGCGAAATTAAGTTGAACTGCTTATTTTACAATTTATTTAACGTATTGCTCCTCAAAAGCAAATGACAAAGCATATTAAGGAAAATCTGCTTCCAGTGTGATCAGAAGACAATATAACATTATTTTATATATATATATATATATATATATATATATATATATATATATATATATATATATATATATATATTTCTGATGTTTTAATTTACATTCTCTTTTAATAAACTAGGATTCTAAATGACCCTAACAAAAACTTGAAATGTGTAAAAAAAGTGGTTAATATTAACTTGAATAAAATGTTAGTAATATATCATTAAATGAGTGGCACAAAAAGCTTCACTCTACAGAACTCAACAGCATGACGTCCAATCAAATATTTTCAAGTAAAATCCTTTCACTTCACTCAAAATCCGTTATTATTCTGCTTGTATTTAGCATCTAGAGCAAGGTAACTTTTAATTCGAAACCTGACATCCTATAGCAAACACCGCAGTGCGCACTGGATGGAACACAATTAAATTTAGTGTGCAGAATAAAGCCACCTGTGCGACACCGTCCATCTATTCCATTTCAACCGCGCCATGGATTTCCATACATCAAATGCCCTTCAAACCTTGTCCAAGAGCGAGAAGACTACAGCACGATCCCTCACTTTGACGGACAAGTTACGTTTTTTCTTACTGCCATTAAACTTCTATGAAGTTTAAAAGTGCCTGTAGTTAAACAAGTAAGATATTAGGATGCCAAGGAACAGAGTGTACTGCAAGAAGAGTCAAAAGTTCCTCGGAGGTCTGACACGAGCCTCTCTTCTGGGAGCTGAGAAGGGAAGACTTTCAGAACATTGAAATATTGCCTAAAACATTGGCAGCGCGTTGCATTGTGATAGATAGTCAGAGAAATGATCCCATCCGAACACCTCATCTCACTTGATTTCATTTCCAACCATAAAAATATAAATCACAGCAGATGTGAATGAAACACAAGTGATGACATGCACGACTCAAGTTAATAACAGACCTGATCTTGAATGGTTTGATGCAAGTATACAAGACAGCTTCAATCTAGAAAAACACAGATACAATAACAATGATCATAATGAAATTGTGTTACCTTCGCTTTCAAGCCTGGAGTTAGGAATGATGAGAATAATGATGATGGATGATTCCAAGAGAGTGTTTAAGGGATACTTGAAGGATGTCATGGTCAGAGCCTCTGTCTCACAGTGATACTCCAAAAGCATACATGACCGATTCCCAAATCTCGTCCAGAGGATGCGGGGTTGGAGTTGAAGGCTGGAGCATCGCTCGATGTTCAGCTCGTTTCGTCACCTGCGCTGTGTTTGATGGGGATCGATGCGGACCGAGAGGCGGGATGAACTCTTTTGGATCCGTCCGTTCTGGTTAAGCTCAGCCCGACGTGATTCATTGAGGATTTCGTCATCGACGCGTGGATAACAAACATGTGCGTGTTTTTGCGTCACACATCCGCGGATTCGCTTCATGTTCAAAACGCATAGAAGAATATGAGTTTGTTCCCATTTATAGATGTATAATCACATCAGTGGGGAACTTTATCTCACGTACTTATTGTGAGTTTCTATTATAAAACGACTGTTTAAATATGAACCGTTTTTATTGGTTAATTATTAAAGCAAACGCATTTAAATGGCACGGAGCTGTTATATAAATAGCACGAGTGTTGAAATAGAAGCAGCGGGGCGGCGTTGCTGCTGACAGAAGTTCCTGCTGGTCATATTAACCTCTTTTAAAATGTAATGTCTACTTTTTCTGTTAAAAACAAGCTTAAATAAGCACAAATGTGCATATAATTTACAATCCCGTTGAATTAAGACAGTTTTCTCGTGTTTTTCTGTTGTATTTACCTCAGTTTCAGACTCCTGCCCGCTGAGGTAAAGGTCTCGACGGCGGTTTGAATTGTAACTGACAGAAAGGCGGCAAAACCTTAGCACCGTTCATGTTTAAGGTAAAGTAACATTAATTGAAAATTATCCTAATAGGGAACTGGCTTCTCTGACATTGTATGAAACGTAATATGAAGATTTTACAAAAATATATAATTTGTAGCCGTCCCTGTACAGGTTAATTATGTCGCGTGCTGTTAGCATAAAAGCAACTTGCATTCTAGCTAGGATAGCATGTTTGCGGTTGTATATGAAATATGGAGATGCACATTTTTTATTTTACTTTCAAACTGTTGTTGGGTTGTTTTAAATAGCCGTAATAACTAAAAAATAAACACTTACGCACTCACATACGCGCTTATCTCATATAGACCTCTAAAAGATACACTATATTGCCAAAAGTATTGGCTCACCCGTTCATATAATCCAAATCAAGAGTCTCACTCTGAATGCTTCAGTTTACCGAGACATTTTGGACAATTCCATGCGCCCAACTTGGTGGGAACGGTTTGGAGCAGATCCCTTCCTCTTCCAACATGACATCAGTGCACAAATCCATAAAGACATGGATGACAGAGTCTGGTGTGGATGAAGTTGACTCGCCTGCACCTCATCCTGATAGAACATCTTTGGGATGAATTGCAGAGACTGAGAGTCAGACTTTCTCGTCCAACATCAGTGACCTCACAAATGTTCTTCTTGAAGAATGGTAAAAAATTCCCATAAACACACTTCTAAACCTTGTGGACAGCCTTCCCAAAAGAGTTGAAGCTGTTATGTTCAAAAGCGAGTCAATGCAGGTGAGCCAATACTTTCGGCAATCTGGTGTATCTTTAAGTTGTTTATTATTTACATATTTAAGCAGATATCTAACAGACGTTTGACCTTTGGGGATATGCATTGTATTTATACCATAACACACTATTTAAAACAAAGGTGACAAGATGGTTCTTCACTGTGATGTCATAGAAGAGCAGGGTTTTTAAAAGAACCACTTCTTTACTTCTTTACCTAAAAGGAGGCAATTTCTGTCAATCTTATGTTAATCTTGAGTACCTCTGGTGTAGGATCATGTAGTTCATATATCCGTAAAGTATTTTGTTTTCTCACATTGAGAAAAAAGCCAGACAGTGACCAATCTCCTCACAAGGGCTCCTCATGGAATGTACACAGTGATGCTCTTCCATGCTCTCTGATTCGTTTGTGGGCAAGATTCAAGGGACGAATGGCCATTAAAGAATGATGGATATAGGTTGAATATTTAAAATTAGAATTTTGTATCGAGTACAAAAACACTATGTCATGCGTTTAAATCAGCGTTTAGCAATTTTAGCAAAATTTCTAATGCATGAAATAGTGTGATACTTGCCCTTTAAGAAAGACTTTTTCCACAGAACCCAACCTGTTGTGCAAAATACAGGTTCAGTGGATGTTAAATGTTCTTTATGGAAGTATCCAGCAGTGCATTTCACAAAAGCATTGTTAGCCAACTATGGTTGCAAGTTTCAGGTAGGTTTAATGATTCAAATGTTTCCAGAAATCATTGTTCCAACGAACATTAACAAAGGGCATAACACAGTTGTGTGGTTGGAACTACAGTTCACAAGTTCGCCTAAGCAAATAATTTAAGCTGAAACTATGGTATGCATATTTGGCATGCTGTCCAAGGGGAGGTCTCCAAGGTCGGTATTATTTCCTGAACTTAGAGCACTCCCCCCTGCCCCGGGGGAGGGCTCCGAACTCTGTGATTGCCCGCTACCAGAATTTTCCCCCGTAGGCTAAGGCAGGAATAGGAAGAGGATGGGAGTCTGGGAGGAGGAAGGATGCAGCAATGAAGCAGAACTGTGAAAGTTAAGGCGGTTCACCTAGTAATAAGATTTTGTCAGACCTCCCGAACTTTGATACGAAAACTTTATTTTACAACTGTGGGTGGAAGCTTCGTTCCTTATTAATATAACATGTTTACTCATGATTCCAAGGTGGTTAAGCAGCAACATGGCAAATTTATGTAGGTGAAAATTTGAGCTAGATATCGGGAGCTAAAACAACAAAGATCAAAAATACAAAACAAAATAATTTTCAGATACAATGTACATTGTTTACAATAATATGTTGTTAAATTACCCTGACACATAGAAAAAGTCCTCAACGGTGTTATAAAACCGGTATATTCTAAAACGCTTAACATGAAAAATGGTCAACATGGCTTAACTTACATAAACAGCAGATTTTATTTCCCAAATTTCTGTGCAATTTTACTTGATATATACACAAGTAATGTCTAAAGAATTGGCCAAGATCATGATAGCACTCTACCTATAGACATCCACATGCAAACCGCTTAATGTGATATTTTTCTGTTTCTACAACGAATAAATGATATTTCTTTTGAGTGCAGCAAGTAATTATTAGGTGTATAATTTGATATAAATTTGGTCGTCCCAGGTCGTTGTTAAGATACATTAATAGATACGTCAAACAATTAATAGTACTATGGTGATTATCCAACGAGTCATGCCGTTGTTTGGGAAATGCACCCCAGCTAGATAGGAAAGTTTTAAGAGCCTTATATACAGAAACTGCATATTTTTTCACATGCAGAAAAGTGGAGTTCTTAAATCCCTCCAGTCACACTGAAAAAGGTTATGAATGCCACACTACTGTGATTAAACCTTTGTAAGGAGAGAGGTTGGCAAACACCAGCTCAATCTATTGATTCAAAGAACAGATACAAGCCAATTCTTTATCATTAATAAATGGGTTGAGAGCATCATAATAATTAAATACAAAATGGTGCACGCAATTTCAGTTCTATATCCACACTTTCGTCAGTTCCAAGTTCTGTTTCCCAAAAGCATCGTTAGCCAACCATGGTTGCATATTGCTGCGTTTCAGCATAGTTCAACAATTCAAGTGCTCCCGAAACCATAGTTCCGACTGACATTCACAAAGAACATTACAAAGTTGTGTGGTTGCACAGACAGATCAATAGCTGGTACTCGGATGTAAACAACAGCATGGACTGCATAGTAAATGCGCTACTCAACACACTGTCTTCCGTTTTATTATGTCTACACCACGACAGAAACCTGTAAACTCTGCTAAAACTTACAGAGATGGACTTGGTAAGCAGGAGAGGGCCTGATATTTTCAGAAATTAAAGATAACATGCAGTAACCTTGTAGATCCATATGAGCTGGCTCCGGACTGAAAACACCACAATTCTTCCTTCTATTTATTATACCGACATAGTGAACTATTATGCACTTTGTAATAAGGTCCATCTGTAGGTGTAATACAAACCATGTGTTTTTGTGTCTTGGTCTGTAATGTACAGGCTACTTGTTAGCTCTAACCAGTTGTCTTTACAATATCTGCCGGTTGCTGCTGGTCAACTTCTCTCTTTACTTTAAGAACTGTCATAGAAAGTTACAAAGATTTATCTGACTTGCAACATGTTGCTGGAAAGAACACCCATGTTGCTGACTTCCTTTCCAGAGCTGAGGTTGGGGGTGCATAGATACTGGCGCTTTTGGCGATGATGGTGCTACACTCTTGTGCGTCTTATCCACAGGTGAACCTCGACTGCTTGTCCCAAAGCAATAAAAACAATGGGTTTTTAATACTGTCCATAATCTTTCCCAACCAGGGAAGAAGCTCCACAAAGACTGGTCGCAGTTTGCATGGCATGGCCTCAAGAAGGACATGAGGTCCTGGGCTAGTACTTGTGTTGACCCTCAGAGGGCAAAACTGAAACGTTCTAAGTACCAGAAAGACATTTTGATCATGTCAATGTGGACCTCGTCTGCCCTCTGCCTCCCTCTCATTGTCACACTTACCAACTGAACATGGTCGACAGAAACATTCATTGGCCTGAAGTTGCTCCGCGTTAGCATTGATTAGCAATTGGGTTGCATGCTTTAACCCCTTCAGATATGTCTTCTGACAGAGGTTTTCAGTTAACATATGAGCTTTGGAACAGTGTTGCAAGAAGGTTGGGGATGCATCTCCACTGGACAACTGCTTATCATCCACAGGCTAATGGGCTCAGCAAACGACTTCACAGGGAAATGTAAGCTCCTCTTCGGGCCAGCCTCAAAGACAGCAACTGGATAGACAGACTGCCGTGGTTTAAGTATCAGGACTGTCCATATGGAGGATCTCCGGGCTTCATCTGAGGTGGTGGTCTATGGCCAGCCACTAAGAGTGCCAGGGGAGTTTGTCCCAAACATTTCAATTCCTTGATCAGCCTTTGTTTAATGTGTCACTTCACTGGACAATGCTTAGCTTTTTACACCAATCCCTACTTTCCAACATGGCCTCACATCCCCACTGGACTTTAATTGGCAGACTATGTTTTATTCGACATGTTGCTTATATGGGGCCCCGGAGCCTCCTCTATGATGGCCGTTTCGGGTTGTAAAGATTCCAAGAAAGCATTTCTTGGTGGACATGGCAAGAATTAAGAATTAGATATAATTGTTTAAATCGACTTATTTTTTTCCCATTACACATATTTCCTCAATAATTTCTGTCTAAAAATATTTCAACAGGAAAATTTTGTAAACAACATAAAAAATTTTGATTGTATTAGCAGCATGTTAAGAAAATAATATTTATGCATTTCAGTGTTGTGAAACATTATATTATACATTATTTCACTTTAATGCTATAACTTTTTAGTGAAATAGTGTCATCAGTTCTCTTTGTAAGAAATCATTGAGTAAGTGTTGCTAACGCAGAAGGACCTTTGTTACCAAATACCAAGTAACTTAATAAGGTGACAATTGCAATTATCTGGAAAGTGTAAAACATTAAACTGTTGATAACTTTAAAATAAACCTTCATCTGGGTGATCACAGGCAGACATCTTATAACTGGTTGCAGTTGTCCGATTTATTGCATGACTTGGTCAGAGAAAAGCTGTTGTTTTTTTTAAACACTGTTTTCTTAAACCACAGAATCCGTGTAATGGTGAATGGATAGAAAATATAGGCCATTAAAAAAATTTCATGCCCCTTTGTATTTTGAAGAACGATAACAAAAATAGTTTTAAATCAATATATGATTATATAGAAGAAGGTATAACTCCACATATGTTACGTCATCAACTATGTTGTTCAACCAACATGATTCAAATGACAGATGTACAACAAACTGTATATATAAAGCTCATAATTGGTGACAAACCAGTTAAGTGAAGTGTAACTTTTAAACATTTTAAAAAGTTTAACCACAAGTCTAGAAAGATTGATGTTTAAAGGTGTAATTACATCTAACATTAAGCATAGTTAAGGGCGGCCTTTATTTGTCATTTTTTTATTAAAGCCTTCAGACATGACTTTAGCATAACTAGCTTGGTTTTTCAAAATATGCTTTATAGGTCCCCTTTACATGACATTAATCTATTTGACATATTTCTGGAGATTTTTTCAAAATACCTACGTGCGAAAGTGTAAAAGACTAAAGAAAGGTTTCACAAGTGACAGTGCATTGCATAAATTGATAGATTCTGACTAGATTTACATAGTCTGTGCATCATCTATTCACATTGATATCTGTGTTTTTATATTGTTGAGGGACAAAAAAGGACATATTTAAAAGGAATGTTATAGTATATCAATATCATAAGGGACCACTCAAGTTTTGCTTTTGTCAGCACATATTTTGGCTTTTACAGTCAAGTGTCTGAATTTCATCAAAAAAAGCCTCAGGTTGACAAAGTCTAAGAAAATGCAAAAGTGCACAAAAGATGTAAAAACTTTCTTAACATGGTCCTAAAATAAATGTATAAACATGACTATTATTTTGTAAAACCATGAATATGTAGAATTTTTGACAACTGTAATGAGTAGGTTAATGTTAAGTTGTTATTATTAAATCACATTAGCCATCCAGATAAAAGATGATGTTAATCCTGAAACAAATGATAAATAGAGTGTTTTGGATCAGATCTATCAGTTTAAACAATATTGTGCTGAAGACATAGACTGTTTTGAATTAAACATTTCTTCCTTTCAAAAGCAAGTCTTAAAAGATTGATATCTCTGAGTAACCCTAAAAGTCCAATTACCTAAATGGTGCAATATTGTGTCACAGAATGACTGACAGCAGTTGCACATATTCACTTTTATATTTGGAAATAAAATAAATCCAACCTGAAGTGTGCCAGTTTCCAATATTCTTCTGAATATCATCTTTTTAGCCCTGTGGAAGAAAAATTAATAGAGGTTTACCATTGCTCTGTATGTTTGAGTGCTCTGACATTCGATGGTGAAAAAATTACATCTTTCACTTACAACTTTGCCCATAAAACCCTGATTCTGCAGAGAACAGCATATGATCGTATCTCACCATCCACCACTTCTTTTTTTTTTTAAATGATTTGTTCAAGGCTTCCTTCAACATCCAGCATACTCATCACATTCAAAGGGCTGCACATCTCCTGCCCTTTCAAAAACACCAAAATACAGAGTCACCCCTGCTTCTCCACTGCACTTATTAGCATATAAACTGAAAGGAAAATTAACAGAAAATCCGTAATGGATCATCACTATGCACAATCACAAAACAAATGGTGTTCATAAACTAGCAGCTGGAGCAGGTGTCTCATCCGAGTTGCGTGAAAAAGATGAAGATGAAAGATGTATGGGAGAGTAAGAGATTCAGCACTGTTTGGCAACAAGACTTTGTGCACTAAACCAGACGATCACTGTCTACTGTCTTTCATTTGTCTTAAGTGGACACTGTTCGTTGGTTTAATTTAAATGGGGTTGAATTTAACCAGAAATTTACTTTGGAGTCTACTGCTATAAAGTGATGGTGCTGCCACAAAAGTTGGTGTTGATTCAGGCCCTTTATGGATTTGTACAACCATTAATGACAGGGACCTTTGGAAATGCATCACTGAGTCTTTATAATGCAAAGATCGGGATGTGATTATTTCTGTTGTATCTACTGTTTCTACCAAAAGGTTTGCTCATCCAAGCTCACACGCAAGCAACATCTCATTTCACTTCATCCTATCCGCTACAGAAGAACGTTTTTGTCTTGAAAGTCCATCTTCTGTCTATAGTCAGACAATTAACTACGGATGTTTTATGGCTAGGTGACTTTTACCAGATTATTCCTAAAAGCTTAAACCTTGTTTTTAATCTTTAAAGGCCAATAGAACAGGATACCTTTGGTCACTTTGTACTCTCCATTTCCCCCCATTAATGTTTAATTAATGTTCCTTTTAAGAGCTCAAGAGGACGGGTGAAAATTTGTTTCAAATAATGTAATAATACATGTCAATATGTATTTATTAAATAATAAATAATAATAAATCTTAAATTAGAATAAATAATAATAAAATACCAAATCAACCACTGCTAAGTTCCTCTGTGTTTAATAATGTTATCCCTTCAAACGAATCAGTAACCATAAAAATGACACATTTAAATATTATGCTGTGAAAATAATTGTTACGCTTTAGCTTGAAAGTAACTGCACCTCAGTTTCATTAAGTATGCGTAGGTGCTAAAACAGAAAGTGAATCCGAGAGCTGACAAGGCTGTGCAGCGATTGTATCAGCCTTAATCTGTCTTATCCTTGCAATCTATGACTCAAACTTCTGATCCGTGGATCAAATGAGTTTATATGATTTGCGGGTTACAGGTTAGTGATGTCACAAACCGAAGTAGTCTTCTATTTTGTTTTATGGAGAAAATGATAAGTAGTAATTTAGAATTTAATTTATACATGGTTTGTCCTTAAGTCTATTTTAACAATTTTTTTTTTTACTTTTGTCTTTGAAAAGTTTTAGCTTAGCACTGTGTCTCCCGGGATTTTAAGCAAAAGACGTTGACTGGCTGGTACCCCTGTTAGGTTTTAAAATGTTCTTCTTTTGGATAAAGAGATCTATGGTTCAGTAGTTCAAAAACTTGAAATTGTGTATGCAGTATACAATGCTTATCAACAAGACTGTCAGACTGAAAGAACGAGAAAAAATCTCCCTATACTTATGAAAATTTTTAAGAAAACAGTTTTAAGAAACAGTCATTTGACTTGACATCAAGATAGAAGTGGAATCTGAAAATACTTTTCAGATTCTAAAAACTAAATGTCTTGTTTTGGTGCTAAGATGAACATTTATACATTCTAACTGTAATGAAGTGTTTTACAAGAGCACATTCTTCGTGTAACTATACGGCTGAATTTCTGAGACTGACATACACAGTAAAAAAAGCGTGGCTTTATCTATTTTATTTAATCTTTTAAATTATTAAATAGATGTTTTTCAGAGGAAATATTAAAACAATTAAGTACAAATTCAACAGTTAATTACTCCAATTACTCTTTCATTACTTTATGCAATGAAAAACAAGTATTTTTGACAAATATATTTTTTGTATACACCAATATGTTTGTTTATATCCAAAATCGATTTTTTGTTTGAGTGTATATATTTGATTTACAATCAATTATTGTGATTGGATCTATTTCTGAAAAACAGCACATAAAAAGAAAATTAACCACTGATGGTTTGTGGTCCTGTCTAACTGGTAAGTGTTGGGTCAAAAATCTTTAAACTATATTGGCATGTGAGTCTACAAGGTGACGTGCCCCAGGACGAGAAAAAAAAACACACGACAGTTTCGATGTCATAAAAAGATACCATATAAATCTATCTATCCCACTGGCTCAATGTTGGGCTTTTTTCCTCCCCTGAGCCTTTATTATAACGGAAGCGCCTCTGGTAAGGATACATGTCACAACTTTCCCGAACATTCCAGATAGATGCACTGAATCTTGCACATCTGCTCAAGGCTCTGCGGAAGAAGCACAGTCCATTTACATCACCATCTGTCTTACTCTCAGGTTTTAGAGCTCCCTGGCGCCATTCAGACTGAAGAGGCTGCAATCAAAATACAGCATTAGCAGAGATTCCAAAATATCAAAGTATGCTTTAAATATATGGGCAATATTTATCCAGATAACAATACAACCTAATACACATGAACTAAATGAACCTGCACAAATATTAGTCAGGCAATTTTTATGATATATGTGGTTGTGCTCTCATTATAAGAGTTAGTACATAAGCCAGACAAAAACAGATAAGTGAAGCATTAGATATACATTCCACAAGTACACTGCAATGGGTTTCTGTTTGCTCTTTCAATGGGCTCAGACAGAAAAAGATCAATAATAAGTCAAAGTCAGGCAAGAGTCAGGTGCTGTAGGGGACAGAAATGCTGGGTTCTTACAAAAGGCTCCACTGGTCGTCTGCTCAGCTTGACAGATTGGGCAAGTACAGTGAAGGCAAAAAGTATTTGATTCCCTACTAAATTTGTGTGTGTGCTTACTGACAGTAAAACTATCAATCTATTATTCTAATGTTAGGTTTATCTAAACATTGAGAGACAGAATAACATCAAAGAAATCCAGAAAAGGCATGTTAAAAAGGTTATGAACTGCTTTGTATTCTAACAAGTTTTCTAAGTATTTGATTCTCTGTCATTCAGCAGGATTCCTAGCAACCAGAAATGTTACACAAGCTGAGAACAGACAGTCTTTTAAAGGGAGGGCTGCTAATCACAATTTGTTACCTGTGAAAAAGACAGATGCAATCAATCAATCAGATTCCAAACTGTCAGTTGTGGTAGGGTGGTTAGAGAGTTGGACTTGTAACAGAAGGTTGTGGGTTTGAATTCCAGTGCCAGCCGACTATGATTGAAGTGTCCTTGAGCAAGGCACTTTATCCCATTTTCTCTGCAGTGATAAATTTTAACTGCATTATACTTGTTAGACAGCTTGGATAAAAGTGTCTGCCAAATGAAAAAATTTAAATGTAACTCTCCACCATGGCAAAGACCAAAGACACTGTCCAAGGATGTCAGGGACAAGATTGTAGACCCACACAAGGTGGAATGCAGCTTCGTGAAAAAAAATTAAAATGGAAGAAACACAAAACTACTTTCAATCTCCCTCTGTAAGGGGGTCAATGCAAGATCTCAACTTGTTCAGTTTCAAAGATCTTGAGAATGGTGAGGAATCACCACAGAACTACACAGAGGATCTTTTCAAGGATCTCAAGGCAGCTGGGACCCCAGTCATTATGAAAACAATCGGTAACACACATCACCTTAAAGGGACTGAAATCCTGCAGTACCTGAAGTGTCCCTCTGCTCAAGAAAGCATATACAGGCCTGTCTGAAGTTATCCACAGAACACCTGAATGATTCAGAGGAGGACTGGGTGAAAGTTTTGTGGTGAGATGAATACATATACTCAACTCAACATGTTTGGAGGAGGTGAAATGTAACATATTACCCCAAGAACACCATCCCAACTTTTAAACATGGAGGTGGACACATTCTTCTTTGGGGGTTTTTCTGCTTAGGGTACAGGACAAATGCACTGCATCAAAAGGACAATGGAGTTGCTATATATTAGTCTCAAAACCTAAATACTTGGAGTGGATCTGCCAAAAGGAGTGGAACAAAATCCCTCCCGAGATATGTGCAAACCTTGTGACCAACTAAAAGCAAAACATCTGACCTCTGTTCCAGCCAACAAGAGATTTGCCACCAATTCCTAACTCATTTATTGCAAAGGGGTCAAATACTTATTTACTCATTAGAATACATGTCAGGTCATAACTTTTTTGACTTGCATTTTTCTAGGTTATTTTTTGCTTTTCTGTATCTAACTGTTGAATTAAAGCTACTATCAGAATTGTATACCGTCCATTTCTTTTTCAGTGGCAAATATAGAAAATCAGCAGGGGATCAAACACTTTTTTTCTTCAATGTACCAAAGATAGAATCTTTTAAGACCGAGCCTGCGGGTTTACAACGCTGATAACCAGGGACATTCATAAAGATGGCTTCCCTGTAAAGCGTATCCACTTTAAAGGAAATATTTGAAACATAAATTGTTAGGCGGAAAGTTGTAATTTAACACAGAGCACTGGACAAGCTGACGTTAAATTAATCACTATATTTAATAGGAAAAATATCTGTCAAATCCTTTTATGGCATTTATTAATTTAGTTTAATGTCCTTTTGTACTTACAAGTATGATTTTAATGTGCTTACTAAAATTTAAACATAATTTATTCATCCTCATATGGTTCAAAACTTCTACATCACTTTTCTTTTGTGGAACATTAACAAAGATTGTTTAAAAAAGGATTGGTTTCCATTAAAGTTGTTCACTGTAAGTACAAAAGTAAATCTGATTAACTTAAATATTTTTTATAAGAATTCACCATTAATATTAGGTATTTATTACAAATATGTATTTGGGAAAGACTTTTAAAACTTAGAAAAAATATTCATTCATTTTAGAGAAATTAATGGTGGATTTGTAACCCATTATTCTAATATTTTCCACTGAAAAAAATATTGAATGTTTTAAAATACTTTTATAAGATAATATAACTTTAATTTTATTATATTTACTAAGCCACATGAAATATGGTGAGTATGCACATTCTTCGAAGTATCTTATGTTTTGTGGTGTGGAGGAAAAAAAGACATGATGTCAGAATTGATGTATGATATTTAATGATGTCAGATTAATTTTTGAGTGAACTGTCCCTTTAATGAATTAAGTGGCGTACAGTTTTTATAGTCACCTGACTCTTCTCAAGGTCAAAGTCTAAACACTACGAGACAGCCAGATCAGTCATTTAGCAAGGTCCAGTCAATACTCTTCCCCTGAACCCTATTGCAGTTAAACAGTTTTGAGTGTTTTACTCCAAGATTATGACTACTGTATTAAAGGCCCCAACTGACACCAGCAACAGTAAACTAAATTCATCACATCTACTGAAGCACTCAGCCTGAATGATGCTGGCAGCAAGTGAGAACACTAAACAATTTATTACCAGTGGTTCTTGCTGTTTGAGAACACAGAACCGAAGAAAAAGGAATAGTGCAACTCTAAAAAAAAAATGTTCCTGTTAAAGTCACATAATGAGATTTTCACCTTAGTCTTCTGAACATTTAATGGCACGTCATAAAGCGTAATTTATTAATATGTCTTAATGAAGTGCATCACTGGCATTCGGCCTGCTGCACATTGCATGTGAAATCGATTCACCTCGCATTGATTTTTCATGTTTCTTAGACTCCAAAGTCACAATGTCAAGGGCTTTCAAAGATATATACATTCATAATAGACATCAATAAAATGGATACAATGTCAGATGATTCTAACAATGAAAATACTTTTTCATTGTTCACTATATCCTCATGAAATTTTAAACCTGAATGCCTTTATTTTTCTCCAGAACACAAAAGACGATAGTTTGAAGTATTTTGTTAAAGTAAAAAACATTGACCCCAGTGACTTTCATTGCATGCACAGGAAACCAAAGAGCTATTTCTTAAAATGTCTTCATTTGTAAACCTTTCATTTCTTATCTCTAACCTATCATGCAGTATAATTGACTTTATATCATGTTGTTCTGAGTTAACAAATTCGAGGCCAACTCAGAGGTAAAATCCTCTGCATTATTGCATTATACCAGAGCCAAATTTAGATCTGGCTAGGAAAGCAAGCCATATTTGTGACAGGTCCCCGGATAGGCCACTAGTGTAATTAAAACTAATCTGACAACAATGCTTTCTCAGCCTGTAAAAACATCTGATCGATGAATATGAATACATACACATAATTCTTAAAGAAAGCTTAAAAGTTAGACCGAGAGGCCTTAAAAAAGCATGCCAGCGGATTAACCAAATTGGAATATTGTCTCATTAAATCCCCTTTGAGCCAGGGGCATAAGCCAGTGTGCTTCTGCGCTTACTGCAGTCTGAGATGAGAAAATCGGGATTCGTATTCCCATCGTATTTTTGATCCCTAGAAGAATCATGATCATTACTCTTAGTGCAGAGAAGAGTATGCCACTTGCTTTAAAGGCCATACTGGAGGAAATTCCTTTTTATAAACTCATTTACACCTCAGCCGTTCAGTACAGGCAGATAATAGATTGTTGTGTACACGAAATGCAAATGCAAAACATTCATACAAATTTGACAGAAATGCATCACAAAAATCAGTTTTACAGCATGCAAATGAACTGTAAATCACATCACTAGAGGAACATCAAGAAGTTCCAATGAAGGCTTTTGAAACCTCCACAATATTGGTCAGGAAATAAATGTATGACCATATGCAAGGACAAGGATCAATAAGAGATTGTTGAAGTTGTGAAGTGAAATGAAGGTCTAGGATAACAAAAAAACCCTCTCGTCTATAAATATTCCCTTAAATAGATACTTCTCTTAAAAAAAGGGAAATTCTGTCATTAGTTTCTCACCCTCTGGACATTTCAAACCTGTGTGACTTTCCTAGTTCACAGAACACAAAAGAAGATATTTTGAAGAATGTTTGTAACCAAACAACAGAATGTTGATTACCAAACATTCTTCAAGATAGCTTCTTTTGTGTTTCAAACGAAAAAATCAATGAGGTTTGAAATGAGAATAAGGTAAGTGAATGATAACAAAAATATCATTTTTCAGTGAAATATCACTTTAAACTTTTGCACAAAAAGTTATATTTCTCCAGAAAATCATTCATTCAAGATGGATTTAATTGTGAAATATTTAACTAAACGTGACATTTTGTTCTTTCTGATCTTATGGCTGACAAACAGCTTTCGGAAGCAAACTAAAACTGTTGCAGAACTGCTCTACTTAGATGTAGAGATACTCTATTGGCTTTCTCATCCTGAAAACTTCAATTAAATTAAAAAAACATGTTTTGCATTGCAATGTTGTAAATTACAAGTAATGCAAGCCTAAAACACATTCACATATGATTATAATAATGCGGCGTACTTGATAGCATCGTCTCATTTGTCATGGTTTAACCAAATCATTCTCTGTCTTTAAAAATAACCTGTGATGTAAGGTTTCATTCGAAATTTATTATTCCAAATAACCAAAGAACCCCCATTAAGGCTTATGAAACATTTGCATGAGATCCACTTAAGTCCACTTCAATCCTTTCTAAGGTGATGCGTGGTCAATTAGCCAAATTAAAAGCAAAATGTGCCTTTCAACAGAGTGGATCACAGGCAGTAAATTCAAACTCAACAACATATAAAGGTTAGATATGGAATTTAAAAAACATATTCAATTAAGACATGAAAGTTAAGTGATTAAAGGGATTGTAAACCTATCATTTAACCATGGTACATGTATTTCCAACCTCTGACATTATTGCCTCTGTAGAACACAATAGGAAATATTTTCAAGAATGTCAGTAACCACACAAATCCCCTTTTGAATTTTAGTCCAGATGCAAATGAAAAAGACATTTCTCAAAATATCTTCTTTGTGTTCCACAGAAGACAAAATCATACACAGTTTTTGCACAACATTAGGATGAATAAATGATGACAGAATTATATTCTGCCCTTATCTGATTCTTTTCCACAACAATATTTTTCATCCATAGACAATGAGATTTAAGCAAAATATGAACACCCAGACATTTCTATCATTTAGTTTTAGTGTGTATCTCAGCAGGGGTGCAATTCAGTGTGATTTTTCCTTTTTATTTTGTCATTCATCACAAAACTGTCATGATTCTGCCTATCTTGGTCATGTTTTTCCTGGTTTTGGCAGAGTCATGGCAGACCTGTGTTGTGTGAGTGTCACATGGTATTGTTTTCTTACATGCCATGTGCTCTCTTGTCTCGTCTCTTGACCCCGCCCCCTTGGTATCCCGTCTAGCTTCCCATCATCGTTTCATTCCCCACACCTGCCTCGTGTCGTTATCCCTTGTTATGTTTCCCTATATAAAGCCCTTGTGTTTTCTGTCCTGTGTCGCTGCATTACGTTTGTTACTCGTGTTACTCGTGTTCGTGATCTGGTCCTTGATTCCCTGTTCGTGTACGGTCTTGTTCGTGTTTCATGTTCCTTGTTCCTGTTTGGATTGTCCCTGTTTTACCTTGTTTTAGTTTTTGAAAATATTACCTTGTTTTGTGCCCCATTGTGGGAAGTCTTTTGTTTGCCCTTGTTATTGTTTTTAGTATACTGTTTTCCCCATCGTGGGTTTTTGTTTTGTGTTTTTTATTAAAGTCTGTTATTTCACGCTATCTCGCCTGCATTTGGGTTCTCTCTCCTTCACCTCCATCCCCATTCGTGACAGAATGCAGCGACCACAACTGAACCCAGCAGGCGAACAAACATGGCTGCGTAATGCGGAGTCCCGCTTACTGTTCGGGTTTCGCCAGGGAGACAGAGGGATCCGGGCCTTCGCCCAGGCCTTCCAGACGGTGGCGGCGGAGACCGAGTTTGGGGAGAGGGAGAAGGCGGTGATATTTAACAGCTGCCTGACCAAGCCCCTCAAGCCCAGGGAGATGACAATGCTGAGTCCCCTCCCTTTCTCAGACGTGGCCAGGTACGTGATCAACCGGGATGATCCGTGGCCAGCAGCTCCAACCTGGGGTTCCAGCCCGCTGGCCACGGTCCCGGAGGATTGCGTCCTGGCCACGGCCACATTGGGGGACTCAGCTCCTCCCAGCTCCAGCGCCGCCAGCTCCCTACTCCCCGTTCCCAGTCCAGCCGGTCCCCCTGTCGCCGTCCGAGGGAGAAGAGCCAGGAGGAAGTCCTGGGACTCCCCATCGGATTCCTCGGGTCCAGAGATGGTCCCGCCCCCTCCCGCAACATCTACTCTCACCCGTCGCTCAAAGAAGAAGCGGCGGGTCCAGGTTGCAGCGCCGGTCCCGGATCCAAGTCCTGTCCCGACGTCGGATCCAAGTCCTGTCCCGACGTCGGATCCAAGTCCTGTCCCGACGTCGGATCCAAGTCCTGTCCCGGATTCAAGTCCTGTCCCGACGTCGGATCCAAGTCCTGTCCCGGATCCAAGTCCTGTCCCGGATCCAAGTCCTGTCCCGGATCCAAGTCCTGTCCCGGATCCAAGTCCTGTCCCGGATCCAAGTCCTGTCCCGGATCCAAGTCCAAGTCCTGTCCCGGATCCAAGTCCAAGTCCTGTCCCGGATCCAAGTCCAAGTCCTGTCCCGGATCCAAGTCCTGTCCCGGATCCAAGTCCTGTCCCGGATCCAAGTCCTGCTTCAGCGCCGTTACAGCCGGCTTTCCACGCGGCTCCTGCGCCGGTACAGCCGGCTTTTCACGCGGCTCCTGCGCCGGTACAGCCGGCTTTTCACGCGGCTCCTGCGCCGGTACAGCCGGCTTTTCACGCGGCTCCTGCGCCGGTACAGCCGGCTTTTCACGCGGCTCCTGCGCCGGTACAGCCGGCTTTTCACGCGGCTCCTGCGCCGGTACAGCCGGCTTTCCACGCGGCTCCTGCCCCGGTACAGCCGGCTTTCCACGCGGCTCCTGCGCCGGTACAGCCGGCATTCTCTGCCGCTTCAGCGCCCTCGGGGGCATCAGTGCGGGCAAGAACTCGGGTGCCCAAACCCAGCCCTAAGCCCGCACGGACTCAAGCCCCTAGGACTCCCCCTGTCACACCCTTGTCTCGTCCCCCTCAGTTTGGACATTTTGTTCCCCCTCCTCCCATCCCGTCTATGTTATTTTTATTATGTCACCCCAACCCTTTTATTGTAATGTCTGTTGTACCTATGATTTGTTCTGTTATGTGTGTTTGGTTAATGTCTTTGTCCATGTCACTGTCTGCTGTGTCCCCTAATATATGTTCCCCTTAGGGTCGCCAGGTGGCGCTCCCTAAGGGTGGGTATTGTCATGATCTGGTTCTTCTTGTGAAATATCCTGTAGTCTTGTGGACCGGATCATGACAATACCATGTCCGTGTGTTTTGTTTTGTCTGTATGCCTTTTGTAATGTGCTCTGGTCTTGTCATGTTCTTTGTCTGTTGTGTCCCCTTCAGGGTTGCTATGTGTTCCCTGGGGGGGGGGTGCTGTCATGATCTGGTCCTTCTTGTCATGTATTCTCTAGTTTGGTGGACCAGGTCGTGACAGCACCAGGTCCGTGTGCTGGTTGTGTTTATGTCCTGTTCTGTTTGTCGGCTCCCTTGAGGAACGCCAGGATGTCGTTCCTTAAGGGGGGGGTTCTGTCATGATTCTGCCTATCTTGGTCATGTTTTTCCTGGTTTTGGCAGAGTCATGGCAGACCTGTGTTGTGTGAGTGTCACATGGTATTGTTTTCTTACATGCCATGTGCTCTCTTGTCTCGTCTCTTGACCCCGCCCCCTTGGTATCCCGTCTAGCTTCCCATCATCGTTTCATTCCCCACACCTGCCTCGTGTCGTTATCCCTTGTTATGTTTCCCTATATAAAGCCCTTGTGTTTTCTGTCCTGTGTCGCTGCATTACGTTTGTTACTCGTGTTACTCGTGTTCGTGATCTGGTCCTTGATTCCCTGTTCGTGTACGGTCTTGTTCGTGTTTCATGTTCCTTGTTCCTGTTTGGATTGTCCCTGTTTTACCTTGTTTTAGTTTTTGAAAATATTACCTTGTTTTGTGCCCCATTGTGGGAAGTCTTTTGTTTGCCCTTGTTATTGTTTTTAGTATACTGTTTTCCCCATCGTGGGTTTTTGTTTTGTGTTTTTTATTAAAGTCTGTTATTTCACGCTATCTCGCCTGCATTTGGGTTCTCTCTCCTTCACCTCCATCCCCATTCGTGACAAAAACATAGCTGAACAGAAACATTTTAAAAAGGCTTAACAGGCATCCATTTCCAAAACAGAAAATAGCTCTGAGGCCAGTGTTGGAAAGCCAGTAAAAACATTTAATTTTGCATACATCTCCAATTAGTTTTAAGAGAGGCACAAGGCTAGCACCATACCCCTGTGTTCAGGGACATTTTGACTTTCAAAAAAAGACACTGGCAAGCTTTAGCAGAGTATATGGATAGTCACAGTGGTAAATAAGGGCTTCTTAAAAGCTCACAGTTGCCAAACGAATGACGTCAAACACTGCCAAGGTATTAAAGCAGAATCTGCTGTATCTCAGGGGTTGGAAAAGGAAATAACGATGGCAAACATATGCTGAACATATGAGCCCCTCGGGATATGCGGAATAAATCAGTGCATGGAATGAACAACAGATCACTGAAGGCATCAAATAGCAGAACTAACTGAATCGTTGATGAGTAATTTCGTAAGTAAGGCCACATTAGCTTTGAACATCTTTCTATTAGTAACACTGTGGTCTTGTCAGTACCGGCCGAAGTTATTTCCAAAACATTATACAATTTCTTAGCTATAATCATTTTTCGGCTTTTTCCAAGCGAAATGTTCAGTTGCGCCTGGAGGGTCTTGAAGAATAAAACCGATGAGCAGATATAATTTTTAAAAGTTTTTCAGATCCTATAATTGCTGCAAGGCTTTCAAAGGGAAATTAATTGAATTCTCACCATTTTTCAGCAATCCACATCTGCTGTTTTATTGCTGAGTCCTAATTCTGTCGATAAACACATAAAAAGGCCTATTATTTATGTGATGGAACTCAACATTTACATTTAATCGATCGGTTGTATCTCAAGCAACTTACAAGTGAGAAACGTCACTAGAGATTTGTCAATAATATTGGCAGGACAACAAAGCCAAGATTTAACAGCAGTGAGATTTTAGAGGAACACAAATAGAAGGAATGGTGAATGTTGCACCTTACCGGTGTGTGTGCCGCGTGCTCGCTGACCACAGAGAACGAGAAGCACCATCGAGCTGAAGGAACGTGTAGAGTTCGGACGATTGTTGTTCCAGTGTCCGTCCTGAAGCCTGTAGAGAGCAGAGCAGATGTGCGGCCATATCTTGGAACATCTCCAAAGGTTTAATAGATCTTAAAGTGCAATTTTTTGTAAGAGATGCTATTGTATATACTACATCAAAACTTCTTGTATTACTTGATTACATCTTTTTTGAGTTCAATTTGTATTATGCAAAATTCATGGATTAGGTTCCAAAACCGAAAAAAAATTGTGGATGCCAAATGCATTCATGTTTACAAATACAAAACATGCAGAATGTGTGAACACCTCTCTAACTCTGAAAGCATTTGCTTATCATTACACCACAAAGTTTTATATTTAAAGGTAGTATGAATGTAATGCAAAAGTAAAACCACTAAACAAAATACCATGTGTTTGTCAAAACGTCCATGTGTGTCTCTCAGAATTTTGCAATGCATGAAACATGACCGTTCACCGCACCATGAATGGAATATTGTGTCCTTGGCTCGCATTTTAACTTAGAAAAAAACGACACCTCCAGCAAGGTTAAATGGTACCCAGCTGCTCCTGTATATTTACTGCCAGCCATGTCTCAATGCTTTATGACACTACATTGCACACAATCTATCTGCGCTTCATTCACAGAAAGGGGACAGAATGCATAAACGTCTCATTTTTCTTGACAATAGTAGATGAGATAGAATGACTTATGTGTGTACTGTAGAGTATAAATAAACACTGAATAATAGAGTGAGCAAGCTTTTATATTATTACCAATACAATCTACTGTACCCAAAACTAAAAATGTTGTCACCCTCTTGTCGTTTCAAACTTGTATGAACACGGAAGAAGACATTTTGAAGAATGCTAGTTACTGAAACACATTGAATTGCATTGTTTTTTGCCCATAACACATAAGTCAAAGGAGGCCACTGTTGTTCGATTACCAACATTCCTTTAAATATCAGCATTTATGTTTTGTGCAAGAAAGAAAATCATTCAGGCTTGAAATGACTAAATGATGAAAGAGTTTTCATATTTCAAAAACTGCTCACAACATTATGCTTCTAAGATGCAATGTGTGTCCAAGTAAAACAAGATGCTGAACAAGTATGAAACAATAGACGGGCCTTGATGATATTCGTAAAGTATTCATTGGATTGTGAAAAGGGATCTTTTTGAGACCGTCAAGGACAGATTGGAAATGTCAATCAAAGTCGTTTTTGAGTCTGCCAGTGAAACTCATGTCTAAGGCTGAACGTGAGAGGCTAATTTACATATTCAAGTATTTAGGTATTTGAATGAAACTTGGGTATAGAGCTACATTTATGCTATTTTAAGGCAGTGAAAGATTTTCACATGAATCATTTAAATATGCAAATGTGATGATCAAGAAATTATTTTAGGCTATCGAATGTAATCCTACCTAGGAAAACCCAGCTGAAATCCTTTTTGTCATTAACAGTTTTCCACTTTAAAGCATTCTACATAATGATAAGAACATTCAATTCAATTTTAAATATATTCAATATTCAAATATTCTTTATTGTCTGAGTAAGGTCATGTCAAAGATTCAACATCAAACGTTGATGTTCATATCTCAAAATTGGATTTTCCGACTTTAGCCTGGTCTTCACAAAGTGTAATAACTGTTTTGCCTAGCTTAGTTAATATCACAAAGATTAATGCTTATTTTAAAAACATTTATTACATTTTTTCAGTATAAAAAATTTAAATAATTGAGGATTTAACAATGGATTTCTATAAAATGTATAATTTCTTTTAAATTAATGTTATTATAAAAATAAGTCTTTATTTACAAAAACTATTTCTGTAATATAATAATATTTTTGGGAATTGTAATCAAAATAATTCAGTAGATCAGATTAACCTAATTTTTTACTTACATGTACCCGAAATGTTTTAATTATATTAGATAAATGTCAAAGCTTTTAAATGTAAGCTTTTTCTGTAAAACAGGTTTTAGTGCAGGCAGTCACAAATTACGCACCAGATGGGGATGTAAAAAAAACTTTGACACTTTTGCACATCTTGTGTTGTAAATAAAGGATAACTACATGAGAATAAACAAAGCATACTGTACAGCCGTTTCAAATGTTCTGTATTGGAACCAGCTCAGCATATACATAAACTGTATTGTTCCCATAATTGTAATCTACTCAGTCTTGGCATTATTCACACTGTTTTTAATCTCATTTTCATTCATGTCCATAACAACGGCAGACAAAACCCATTCACAATCAAGTCTGTAACCTTTTAGAATATGTGAAATGTTTTATCCGTCTCTGTATCGTTATGTTTCCTCTGCCAAAATCTTGTCACATTATAAAATGGCTTTAAAAACAAAGAAAAGTATAATAAAAAGCATTCCAAAAGCCCTTTCAGTACCATAAGACATTTGCAAAATGTGTAACTGACCTCATCCATATTTACACAAGCATTGCAAAACCATGAAAATCAATAAACAATCATGAGATTAATAAACTTCACAGTCACAACAAAATGTGTTTCATGAACAAACTGATCAAACGTATACTGTACTTGTCTGCTAAGAGGCAAGAGAGCTCTGCACTCTTAAACCAACAGGTTTCATCTGATCTGTTGCTCTGCATAGCCAACAAAAATGTCTGATGAAGATTTCAGCCTCATTATCTCGGTTTATGTACCGGAGGTTGCTACACCGTATTATCAGAGGCTTCGTAAGGCACCTGCCAGAATATTCTGTACAGCACTGCTCTATATCCTTAAACTATCTTGTAAGAATATAAAAGTCTGTTATTATATATGAAGACAGAGGGATTAGACAATCAATGCGATCGTACATCTTGGATCTCTAGTTGGACTCATGGCACTATTGTGGCCCTAAACAAGTGCCAGTGGGAAATCACTAGCTGTTAACTGAAAAGTTACTAGTAAACATAAATCACCAGTGACAAGATTCCAAGGCAGATTGTACGAACACACAGCGTCCTACCCTCCACAGAGCCGTCTCGCTAAATCAGATCAATAGAAACTGTCAGACTGTGTGTCACCCTTTGAAACACCACCACACCAGTCGTCTTCAAAGACAATACGAGTGGGGTTGGTTTGAAAAAATGGTGATGCTTGGGTGCACTTGGTTCACACAGCATTGCTATGTGACTTTAAAGTGTTTCGGATTGTCATCGGCACATTTTGTTGGGTGGCAAGGGCGTTGTTATGGTCCAAACTTAATGAAGGGGATTTATGAAATCTGTTGCTTTGATGTGGTTTGACACCTCATTGTGAGACTACAACATTTTTCTTTTGCATTCTATGTTTTATATTTACCTCACATGGGTCGCATAAAAAAAGCCACCTAATGCCAAATTAAACACAATTAGTCTAGACCAAATACCAAAACTCAAACATCACTCCTAAATATAAAACAAGCACTTCACCAATATTACACACTTTTTCTTAAAAATCACTTAATATGAGTAAGAATCAGCACCATTTCTCTTTTCCTTATCAATGTAATGTTTTAATTTATTATTCATAATGAATTTCCTTACATTTACTTTTGCTTTGACATTCATTTCAAACCTGATTTAAATGTATTTTGAAGCATTTGTATTTGTATTTGTATTGGAACCAGCTCAGCATGTACATAAACTGCATTGTTCCCATAATTTTAATCGACTCAATTTTAGCATTATTCACACTATAATCGCATTCTCATTCATGTCCACAACAACGGCAGACAAAACACGTTCACAATCACGTCTGTAACCTTTTAAAATATGTGAAGTGTTTCAACCCGTCTCTGTATTGTTTTATGTTTCTTCTGAAGCATTTTAGTAAAAATAATTGCTGGTCTCCTTTGACTTTTTGAAGTTTATGTCCCTGCAGTAGAAGTCAGTGTGGAACAATGGTTTTGGTTACCAATATTATTCAAAATATTTTCTTTTGTTTATTGCAAAGTAAAGGAAGTCAAAATGATTTAAATGGTAAGATTTTAATTTTGGTGCAAACACCATAATATTGACAATCAATAACAAAATCCTTAAATGAGCAGCTATAGCAACACACTCTTACAAGGAATATACACAATTCCACAAGATAAACTTTAACCTCTGAATACTTTCAAAGTGTTAAAGAGTAATGCTTTTTAGAACCTTTGGCTGACTGAATGGTTTAACCAAAAATCCCAATATGACAGTGCAGTTTAAATTATCACTAAACTTGCAACACAGTTGCCCAACTCTAGCCCAAACCTGGCAACACTGTCCATGGATTGTAACTTATTGTCCACCTCTTATGAAACCTTGTGCTCCCTGCTCAGCCCATCACAGTAATGTTTCCAACACTCGCAACTTTTCAAAAGTCATAACAACTCAGCAGCCTCGACAGTCAGTTGAGACATGAAAGATGTTGATCATACATTACATGACAATCAGACAATGCCTCGTCCTTCAGTAGTAATTTTCAATGTGCACAAGGCGCAGAAAAGGCAGCTGGTGACAAGTTACACTACAGGAGATCTAAATGTTCAATACTCTTGTACGGGACATTAACTTTATGATACATCTGCTCGAGTGCATCACTGTCCTGCAGAGATACAACGGCAAATTTTCATAAGAATATATTCCTTGTGCTGAAAGTAATGTATAAGTATTTCAAAAGAGGTAGTTCGTAGAGATCCACAAGCTTTTAAATAGCATAAAAATGTTCTAATTTTCTTCTCATTGAGATGGTATTAAAGGGCCTTGATATAGATGTGTGTAATATGTAAAAGCATTCAACAGAAATTTCACATAAGGAATCCAAGTCCAGATTTTGCACCAATTTGAAAACTGTGACATTCTGTGCTTTATCACACAATAAATAAATAAATAAAATAATAAATAAATTCCTGTTGGCTAATTAACGAAGGTGAGATTTGAAATTAATGCTGAGGCTAAATGTTTATTGGGAAATACATACAATTTCATTCACCTATTGTTGAACATGTGTTACAGCAAACATTTTTAGTAATTTTTGGGTTAAAGTTTCTATATCACAAGCAAACCACTTCAACATGACAAATTCACACAGCATACTGTAAATAAAACCAGATCGCCATTTGAAATTTATTTTAAAGGCCTGAAAGGAGCGTTTCAGAGGGAATACTCTTACTGACTGTGGTTCCATGTCTTATTGCTTTCTTACTGAAATGACTCAATTTTGGGCGATCAAAACAAGATTGTTTTTTTCAAACTCTTACTTCCAAAAGACTGGCTCCATTCTGATATTTTTGGGGAAGTCGTGGCCCTGGTGGTTGGACTCGTGATCCGAAGGTTGCTGGTTCGAGACTCCGAACCAGCGGGAATACCACGACTGAGGTGAGTCCTTTGAGTAAGGCACTGTTCCCCCCCCACTGCTCCCCGGGAGCCGCAGCATGGCTGCCCACTGCTCCGGGTGTGTGTTCACAGTGTGTGTTCACAGTGTGTGTGTGTTCACTTACTGGATGGGTAAAAGGCAGAGCACAAATTCCAAGTATGGAACACCATACTTGGAAATACGTCACGTCACTTCACTTCACTACAGTGTGTGCCGTGACCTTCACCATATGTTACCAATTTCCGAAGTAAAATCTATTCCTTATGGATTACACTGTGTCTTGTACTGCATTTTGTTCTGAATAAATATCTTGTTTAATTTATACTGTATGTTCATCTGAAACAGAAAAATATGTCCTAAAACAATATAGGAAAAGAAAAAGGATATGTAAAAGTGATATTATACCGAAAATAAAAAATGTGTCATTATTATTCAATTCAAAGCTGTATGACTTTCTTTCTTCTGTAGAACACAAAGGAAGATGTTTTGATGAAAGAGAACAGCAGTGGCACCAATTCAATTCTACTTTAAAAAATCAAATGTAACGCAAGTGGATGTTACAATTTATTTTCTTTTGTTCTGCAAAAGAAAGTCATTCAGGTTAGAACTTTAATTTGGGAAAAAATTGTTAGAGACCGACTTCAGACTTCACAAACATACAAAGAGTTCCTAAAAACGTTCTTGTTCATTTAATGCATATCATTGAGAATTCTTTGGGACAGTGGGGACAACATAATGAAAAGGAACCAAAGAATGACTGCATGGGAATAGAGAAGTGGGTTGGATCAGAAAATAAGCCAAGCTTGTTTTCAATTGCCCACCCACAAGCGCCGCCATTCTGTCTATGATTTTTCATCCCACGAGGCATTGTTACTAATCCATTCTATGATTTTTGTTTGACAATGTTGGCCATTAAACACTGATTTTTCAAGCACTGACAACCCTCCGTAAAATACAGCGTAGGAATGCAATTTTAGGGAAAATCAATACAGGAACATCCAATTAAGTTTGTTATTGTAACTCTGATAATTTGCAGACTGTGTTGTTTTACACCGGCACTCCAGCATCCCTATGGTCCATTAGGGGGTCAAAGGAAAGGATTAGAGGTGAGGATTAGATCTCTGATCTCCTCCTCATCAAAAATACATATGAAGAGAGGCTGGATCGGCAAATTGGCCTGACGTACAATTTTCACTCAGGAGCGAGATGAAGAAGATTTCCTCTGCTCGGGTCCGGGAGGTTAATAGCAGCTGTCAATGCTAAGGAAAGTAAAAAGGAGTAGAGGATGGCATAAAAGCTTTGTTGCACCTTTGAAAAAGAAGCTGAATGATAAGGTCAGCTAGACATGGAGAAAGACAGGAAGAGCATGGAACGATACATACTGAGCGCCCCAGAACATCGGATATCAGGATTTGTGGGAGTAATGATTGTTCAGAGCATTAACACATCACAACTGAATTAGATACACACACACACACACACACACACACACACACACACACACACACACACACACACACACACACACACACACACACACACACACAAGAAACTCCAGAATGTACTAGCAACTGATGGCCTACAGTGCATAATAATGTGTCCTCAGGGCTCAAACTTATTTGGTCGCTATCCCTTTAAACCTTCAACGGCATCTTGTGCCCCCCCCCCCCCCCCCCCCAACGAAGCCTCCTGAATTACATGAAAATTGCATTTAAGCACATTAGCTTTTGAATGATCTGTCTGGTCTGTATGACATCTGTGGCTTGACTCTTTCCTTTCACATACAGATAAATCTTTACTGTCTTTTGGCTGTTTTTCTTTCTGCCATGGTCTGCAGTTCTATTTTAAGGACATTTTGAAAGGCTTCAATCAGGGGTCTCCAACCTTTTTTTAAGCGAGGACTGCCTAAGGAGATGAAATCATCCACAGGGCTTCTTGTTGGATATAATAAAATAAAATCAATAATCTCTGTTAACCTTAAACCTTATTTTCATGAGTGTAAATACCAGCTTTACAGGCACAAATTTCATTTTAATAAAAAGGATCAATCAGGCTGTTCAAAGTACTACACTTTTTCCAATTTGAATTTGCATATGCAGAATTACTACTTAAACATTTTCATTTAGTGATTCAAAAACAAAAAAACATGGTGCCTTTTTAATCTGGAGCCCAATATCACAAAGGAACAAATTTTCAAGTGCATCTCTTATGTTGAGACCTGTGCATGGCGAGAATCTCATAAATTTCTGCAAGTTGGAGACCCCTGGGATACATCAGTTTTACATTGGGATCATTAAGTCTTAAGAATATTCCATTGTCCTTAGGGTTTTAAATAGTGTGCTATATTGTGTTTTTAAAGGAGATTAATGTGGGCTTTATTCTATGGTTTCAAGCACCATTTCTGTGTTCACCTGAAGAAATAAAGACTGGGATGGCACAAGAGTTTATAAAATGAATTTTCATTTCAGAGAGAAAACCCTCGGCAGAATAGAAGGATGTTTCATCACGACAAAACATTACAAGGACAAGAGGCAAACAAACAAATCATTCATTAAACGGTCAGGAACAGTAACGCTTTCAGGTAAATAGGTTCAACACCAATTTCATTTTTGAAATAACAAAAACATTTTCTTATATAAGAGAAAAATAACTTTTCATAACTTCTATGTGACTCTCGGTGTCACATTGTCTTCATTCTGGTTCACAGGCAAAGAAACCGAGGAAAGGAGAGAAAGAGAGGTACAGAAGTCTATTTTAGGGAACAGGTGTGGAGAGTCCTTAGAGGCTGTTTGAAGGTCTTTCATCATTACAAAGGGACCTGGAGATGGACATTGGATAAAAGAGGTTATTGAGTTTTGGCTGTAGGGGTCAAAAGACTTTGTAAAATGAACGTATAATCTCCACACTTAGGTCAGAACGAGACAGGGTCCTAAATGAACTTTTTGCCACCTATGCTGATGGTAACTACACCGGAGAGTTACAAATACACTGTAAAACCTGATATGTAAGGTTAGCTTACATGGTTTAAGTAATTTAAACTTTTAAGTTTAACCTAAAGTAACTCATTAATTATAACGAGTACGAAAATCCCTAATTTATTTAGATATGTTGTGCTTAGCATAACCCTTTATTGAGTTCACTTAACTAAATATTTTAGTTAGAATGAGTTATTTTCATAATGAATATCACCTTTAGGTTTTAAAGTGTACTTTTTGTGGGCCACAAAATGTTATTTAGCATTTGAATGTAATCACAAGTCTATCTGATGTCACTTGGTGTTCCACAGTTTGGAAAAGACCTGTGAAAAAATCATCATAGACATCCATTGTTGTTGCATTATTGCATAACCATCAACACATGTTTTATTTGCTTTTACAAACCATGGTACGAGTTGAAATTGCTCCGTCAACAGCATGCCAGACATGCTGACGACAGATCGTGACTTGTATTTAACTCTAAATATTCCTTTAACTGAGGCCAAAGGCTTTGCTCAGGCAGGCAGCAAAATCAGATTGTTTCTCTGGCAAATACGAATCAAATCTATTTCACATTCAACAAAATAAAACAAGACAGTCACAAACCACATGCATGTGTGGATGGACCTGAATCGTGTCCATAAGTATGAAATCAGCTATTATCATGATTTTTGGGATGCTTTAGGCAAATCAATTCAGAAATTGAAACCTTTTTAACCGTCCAGGCCACAGTGTGCATGATATGTCAGGGAAAAACACTCAAAGCTTTCAGAAAATAAATTGTGTCATCTATCTTATTATTTCAAATCTGTTTCAGTTACTTTCTCCCGCAGAACGCAAAAGAAGATATTTTGAAGAACAGCAATGGCACCCATTCACTTCTGTTCTATGAACACAAACCAATGCCCTGTACGTCTGTGCCAGTTTCACATATTATTCTTTTCTTTTCAGCAGATGAATGTCAAACATGTCTGAAATGTCAAGAGACTCATTAAACAATGGCAGTATTTTTATTTTTGGTTTAACTACTTCTTTTAACCTTGCTTTTTATTCTCTAGACAGACACCAAACCAACAAGCCAGAATTCAACTTTGCAAACCGACAGAGTATCAATCATTAAAATCAGATCTGAAATCAAAAAGAATTTGTCTGCAAAGAAGTATAAACTCATCTACAACGATAAAGACAACATTACTCAATTCTCCAAAATCATCGATAGGAAGTTTATGTTTCTGTCTCCGAAGCAAGCTTTTGAATCACGAGTCCATTACTGAAAACAAAAGCTTCACAATTTATTATGAGGAGTTAACGGATGTCAAACGACTCAAAGTAACAAATTTCCCACCCAATTAGCTTACTGCAGACTGTAAACAAAAAACTCTGCAGTTTGCGAAGTTTGACATCAAAGTTTTTTCCATTTTAACACACAACAGCAAATGGGAGCAGTCATGAGCGAGTTATCAGCCCATTAGAATGTGAAAGCACATCGTGCTTTTCAATGCTTTTGGGTTGCAAGTAGAGACAATAAAAAAAGCGAGCATGCAACAAAGAAAAATAAATTTGTGTTTTTAATCCCACCTACGGGGTTTCTCACCGTTATATGAGCTAAGAGACTGTAATTTACTTTGACAAGCTGAGTCTTGTCAAGATGCAGTAATCGTTTTGCAACTTTATTTTAAGGAGAAGTTGTGTATTCCTCTGAGGGTGGATGGGTAAAAAGTGAAAACTACTCGAATGCTCAACCCGCTCCCAGTGCGAACATAAACACACAAACCTCTCTCCGTGTTGGGAAATCCTGGGTGGATTGTGTATATATATAGATCTGTGATGTCACATACTTGAAAAACACTGCATCTTTTTAACAAAATAACTGCAAATACATAAGAAAATAATGCAGGTTAAAAGAGGATTATGTTGGCTTATTTGGGATACTAATGCATTTAATGCTTTCTCTAAAATAAATACCACAGCATCCAAAAAGAGAAAGAGGCAAACTTTTGTCTGATGTTTCATCACCAGTGATATGATCTTTCAACGGCCTAAAATGTTGAAGTGTTTAATGCCGCCCCAGAGCTGTTTATAAATCAAACTAAACATAATCATGCAAATCGGTGCAATTACAGATGACCGGCTAAAAAATGGCTCCCGGAATATAAAACAGCAGTTATACCTGATACAGAGGGGGTTGGGTGCCTTAAGAGCAAGCTTAATGACTGTTAAACTAAAAACTAAAAAGTATGATAAACTTTAGGTGCCTACAATCAGGTCAAATGAAATTCTCTGCCACAGAAAGCTGTGCTTGAGTCTCAAAGTGAGGAATTCTTCTCTTGTATCATCATCTAACTGTAATCCACTCGATGGACACTTATGTGATTTGTTGAATTGTGCGCTACTTTGTTCATAACCAAGACCGATTGATCCATTCTATTCTAAATTTGAAGAGCAAAATAAATCACAGAAACATTTTAAGAAGCAAGGACTTTCTTCTTATTTATAGCATTGTCTTAAGGATGTTAACAATTAAACTTTGGGTTAAAGATTAGGCAGGGAAACTCACTTCAAGTTCTATACAATAACTTTGGTTAACCTATAGATGCAGCAAAAATCATAAAAATCATTAAAAACAATTATTTATTAATAAATTACTGTTTTTTATTAAATATGGCATACTTGACAAATCAGGGAAAAGTGTTGAAACCTTGTATCTCCATATTTATTTATTATTATAATTATTTTTACATGATGTTATATCTTAAATAATAAATTCAAAATTCAGTTCTGTACATTAAAATAAAATATAAATTATATGTAGTGTGACTACAAAACAATATTACAGAAAAAAATACGTAACAAAATATTAAGAAAAGAATAAGGAAGAAGAAACAAAAACCCTAAGAGAGGATTTATTTAAAGCTAAGATTTAAAAAACATATATGTTGACGCAATACATGTGTTGGCAACTTAAACAACAGGAAAAAACAGACATTATATCGAAAAAAACATTATTAGTATTTATTTTCTGTCCAAACACAGTATATATCACTTCTACAGTAGGGATTTTCTGACATATTTTAACAGCAACCAGGTCTCCTTACAATGAACAACAGAAGCAGCTCATTGCCTGTTCCCATCAAAGTCCGGACGCTACAGTATTCAGTAAGAAGTAAAGTACCGACTGTTCCTACTCTTAGGTCTAGTAAGACTTCCAAGTCCCTGCAGAATGTCTTTGTGTTAGCCCCTGGGACATTATGTGAAAAAAGTGCAATTTTTAAAACTCAAACTCATAGGTTTTTGATTATCTACCAAAGCCCAAAAAACATGAAATGCTGCAAGGCCACATGTAAAAATTCTCAGGAGTCTTTACATGTAGTCTTGTAGTCAATGTGGCCAATTCTCAGTTACCGTGGCATTAAATTAAAAACGCAAACCCAGAGCTGATTGACTAAGACTTCTCTAGGCATCTCTTCTGAACAGTTTGTCATTGTTTCATTATTGCACATGGCTGCAACTTGAACACATGGCTGCAACAGAACAAACCGAGCGTGTTTGTGTTTATGATACTCACACAGATGGGGAAGTTGGTGTTGATGGTCATAGCGCAGTTTTTTGTGAAGGCGGAGTCTGTCAGATCAATGCCAAACCCATTTACTGTAGGCAACTCGGGGTACGTCGCCTTTTCCTGATCTAAAATATCAATAAGAGTAGAATGTGAGGTTTTTACTCTGTCAAGGAATCAAAGTCCTGCTAAAGAATTAATCCCCGAGAGATAAAGTATATTTATACCTTTGAGTAAGATCAGAAAAAAAATCTGTTGACATAAAGGGCATTATAATATACATAAAGTCTTCAAAGGTGTATAAAGACCTTACATAATGAACTTAATCAAGTCAAGGTACTCTTGAACCAGGTTATTCTGAAACAGTGGTGGACTCTACACCACAGCCAATTATATTAAGTTTAGTCAAGATAAAAACTGATTATTATAAAAAACAAAAATAAATTCAAATTGGTAGAAAAGCCATGTAATCTGTTGTCTTCTCATCTTCTCATCTGATTTCTAAGGTGTAAGTTTCAAGCAGCCTGTGATAGGCCTGCATCAATTGAGACCACAAAAGTGGAACTGAGAGTTCTTTCTGGAACACACCGTCTTTATTTTTATTAGAGAGTAAGATAAGATGGGGAAATGTGGAAAGCTTCTTTCCAAGTCACACAATTCCAAACTGGAATGATGACGCTGTACATAGCTAAAAATATTAGAGAGGATTAATACACACCACTATTCCTGTATGTAGGCAGATGCAAATTCTTTCAACATGAGACGACTCTTTAAACTGAGAAGTGATACTCAAGGAAAAGAGCATATCTGTGTGTGAGCCTTAAAAGGGTGAGAAGATGGAAAGTTTTTTTATTCAATTCTTTTGTCAGGATGCTTTGAAGAACATCTGCAAATGCATCCGAGATCTTCCAGAGCAGTTTTAAAAAGCTGAATGTTTATTTCCAAGAAACTGCAAATGCTAGAAACAATTTATATTAACCAAACAAACAAAAACCACAGGGACTACTGACACATGTGCAAAAAGTTATTCTCACACACCAAGTAGTTTGCGCACTTTCACCTTGTGCCGAAGGTCAATCTTGAAATCCGATTAAGGCCCCTCATAGTTCACACATTCTCTGAGAAATCGCCCAAAAGACCAATTGCAGATTAGCAACTCATGGTGGAAATGAAAAGCACACGGATGAAATCTGACCACTTAGCCCAGGGGCAGCTGAAGGCCCAGCCAGCCGTGAAGTCAGGATAGCTGAAGCTGGAGGGGTCTTCTGAGAAAGCATAGTAGTGGAAGATCACGGGGGGCATAACTACGGAGAAAAGTAACTCTAGAGAGAAAAGAGACTTCTGAACACTATTTCCAGCTGCTCCTTCATTACCACAACTCTGCAGGAGATGGTTTTATGTATTGTCTTGACCTATCCACTGTTTCTCCAGAGAAAGTTGGGGTATGGAGTAGTTGCACTTTGAAACTTGACAAGGTCCTAACGCACTTTTGAGATTAATTTATCTATTAATTATTAATTATAAGTTTTGATATCTGGCAGTGCGGCAGCCAATTTGTCATCATTTTTATGGAAATGAGACCCTGAATCGCTTCAGTTGCTAAGTTCTGCAAAGTCATAAAAATGGTCAAAGCCTTCACTGGGACTCTTACAGACAAGTATACAGTTATTACCCATTTAAATTATAACACTTTTAATACAAGCAGTGTATTTTTTGAAAGGTTGCTCTCCCAGTGAGAGTTTGGGTACATTTGAAGAATTGAAATCAACCAAACGTTATCAAACTATTTCTTCTTAATGTGAATTTCAAAAAAGATATTTTGAGAAATCCACATTATAAAACAATTGTTAAAATATGTCCTCTTTTGTCACTGGGGCAGTTCTCGTTTTAAAAAGGTCCTAATATTAACCTTTAGATACAGATATGTACACTTTTATACCAATATGTTTCTTTGTACTGTACTTATGTTAACCTTCAATAATAATATGCAGTTTTTAGCCACAAAATGGTACACCTTTTGACTATTTTCTCATATTTCCTTAAATGGAAGTCTGTTGGGGGTCAATGTTTCCAACATTCTTTAAAATATCTTATTTTGTATTCGACAGAAGCTCATATAGGTTTGGAATTACATGAGCATAAGTAAACAATTTTTTAGGTAAAATATATTTTTAAACACTGCAAAACCAATTACAACGGAATTAAAAATGTAACTTTTCATGCTCAACCAATTAAAAACAGCGAATGATACATCTATAAAGGCCTCAAAATTAGATCAGATGAAGATATTTCAAAAAACAGTACTTGAAGCAACATTTCTCAATGTTCCTCAAAGCATTCCCTTAAAAACCAGTGAGCACTCTACCACTGTTTCCTACTCTAATAGATAATTTGAAGAAGTGTTACTAAACCAAAATAACAATCTCTTAAAAGCTCAATTTTCTACATGAACACACAGACAACGAAGATAAGCTTAGATGTTTTGACTTGATGGTTCAGTATTAGTTTGATACAGAAGAAAGACTGTCCTCAAGGAAAAACGCAGGTGGCATTTCACACAATCAAGAACCGATTGATGTGCGGAAAGATCCCTAAAGACGTTGTCTCAGCTTCTGAAGATTCGATATCTGAAAGGAAGGCGACGTTGAGCATGTTAAATGTCACATTTCATAAGTGGGCATACAAATTCTATATGCCATGCCTATACGCTCTGCATCTGACATTCAGTTTTACTACCATGAATGATTTTCAGCCGTTCTCTGTTTGCTCTCCTGCTTTAAATCAAAAACATTTATTGCTGTTAAAATGTTACAGCACATTAAGCATGACATCTTGTTTTTGCTCATTCACAGCAACAATAAAATCCAAACCAGCGGCACAATCTGGCCCTCACCTGGAATTTTCACAGCACCTGCAGAAGATTATGCAAGTTAAAATGTGTCTCCTTTTCCACAATTAGAATCCCTGAAGCTGTTTGACAGTGCAGAGACGCGAGGCTGAAACGAAAAAAGAAACAAGAGTTTAGCTGGAGAAAATGCACATTTGAAAATGGATTCATTATTCTGACATATCAAGTGACGGGGCGGAGTACACAGTGTATTTCATTTGCATCCATCACCAACTTAATGCTGGAAGATTTCCCCAGTAACACGCGTAGTCTGACAGCTCATAAAGAGGCGCAACATCTGGAGGAATCCAAACTAAAGACATTATAGTAATATGGCTTTCCTCTCAATACAACCTGATCATAAAGTTGAAAGAATGATAAGCCAAAAATGTGAATTCTGTCATGAATTACTCATGAATATGTCTAAATTTCTTTGTTTGGTTGAACACATATGAAGATATTTTGAAGAATGTTAGCAACTGAGATTTCTGTAGCAATAGTAGTAAAAGTAGTTTTTTGTTCTGTTGAAAAAATGTATCAGTTACATCGGTTCCAAAGTTTTTTCAAATATCAAGAGAAACTATGATGCACCAGAAATCCCAGTTGATAACATTCTTCAAAATATCTTTCATTGCATTCGTCAGAATGAAGAAATGTACACGGGTTTGGAACAACTTTTGGTTGAGTAATACACAGAATTTCAGTTCAGTTCCTCTCTGACATGCACAGGTAAAGGTCAAGAAACACAGGCGCTAAAGAAAAGTTAGTGGAGTGACGTGCCTGAAAGTATTTGTATTCTGCAAATGTATCCAGAGGAGCGAAACAATAGCTGTTTAGATGAATAAATGTGATAGAGCTCATATTGAGGTATTTGAGAATGTGCTGGAAAATTGAGCAGATGGAAGATCAGAAAGACAACATTTGTGAGAACGTGGACATGGACGCTTTTATAGCTAGATTGACAGCTGAAAAATAAAAAGCTTTGAATATTCAAAAGTCCATTTTGTTTCTATTAAAACTTTGTACTTTTTGAATGTTGCATTTTCAGACCGCTTTGCATAATGAAGGTAATAAACACCCACGGATAGGGTAACCAGCAACCTGTTATTATTCTTCGAGCACAAAATAAAAGTATAGCTTGACATTCCAGAGATTATACTTCTTTCTAAAGACAATTTGTATTCATACATAAATGTAAAGGTTAAAGCTGTGTATAATTTCCGTGGCACAAAATGTCACCAGATGAAAATATATAATGAAGTTTTGCTGATATTAAATTTGACATCACGATTGCAAGTGGATAGTTATTATTTCTTAAACTTTAAGATGTTTAAAATCTGTATACATTTCTCTGTTCTCGAGAACACAGAGAAAGATATTTGGCCAAATATCTAATATCACAAGTATTCGTCCAAATATTCTTCTCTATGTTTCACCATACCAAAGAAATTTATGTAGGTTAAAATAAAAGTGAGTAATTCTCGAAAGAATCCCTATCCCTTTATCAAAAAGATATAAAGTATTTAAGGCAAATCAGTTTGTAAATGTTCTTTCTTCTCCAATAAAAAACAAAAAGGAGCTTTGTGTGTCCCCTAGCAGAACAGAAAGACATTATATGAGGTTAAGCAGTCCCAAACTGTTGCAAAAGCTAAACATATGACCTAAATATGACATAATTAAGAAATAATTTGTCCTTGAAGGTTTCCAGACACCATCTTTTTGAAGTTTTATATATGGTAGAGCTAAAGCACAGTTGCCCATATCAGCTGCCAGTCATTCTGCCAAGCTCAGCGAAGCGCACGCCACAAAATTATAAAAGAATCAGGAGAAAATGAAAACAATGAGGTGGAAATAAAACTGGTTTTTGAACTCATGGACTGGAAAACTGTTCCCAGAAGGCCAAACTTCTAATGCCAGGTCACGGTCGGTCAGCAAGTTAATCACACCTCAGCTTACCATGTGTTAGGATGTGCATGGGAGAACTTAACTCCATCGAGTCCTGCCGATCAACAGCTGGTCAAGATGCCCATTGAAGCATCTCACCTGTTCTTCAAGCCTCTTCCCTACTGTGAAAGCTGGCTTCTAATGAGGCTATAGCTACCTAATATAGATCTCCCGGCTCTCAAAAATCAGCTTCAGGAAATGGCAGGCACTTGAAAAACAGTTACCAAAGAGCATAGCTGGAATGAGCCGACAAGGGCCTTATTAATGGTGTGATAACACGCTGTGTCATGCATTATAAGTGCTTAAGACTGTTAGAGACGTTGAGTTCTCATGTTTAATGTGGCCTAGTTGTTAAAAACCGAGTTAGACTCATGAAGTAATATTTCTGTGTTTAATACACACCCCCAGCACTGCAACTCATTTCGTAAAGTTTTATAAATTTGGAACTTTTAACCATCAGAAAGTTCCTACTCATTAGCCGTTTGCCCATAAAATCCTCTCCATGCATGCAAAGAGCTCAGAAGACCACGGGCATCAGCGTGTACATTCCATGAGAAGCTCCTGTGAGAAGATTGGACACGAGCGCTTTTTGCGGCCCAACCGCGAGACCTCAGCATTTTTTCTGCAAACCATCATAAAAGTGCCACAGGTACTCAAGATTAACATAAGATTGACAGAAACTGCGTGGGATACCCCACCTTTAACTTCTGCTTTGTGAGAAAGACAATTATAGGCGAGGATCTTTGGAATCTACAGTGTACATGAGAGACAACAAAGACATGAATTGAATAGAGGCTGACGTACTCATGACTTCATAAATTTGGAATTATGTTTTTAAAATCTCACATTAGTTCAAAATTGTCCAGGCAAATCAGTGTAAAAAAATAAAACTCCTTGTAGTAATTTTCCTCAAGGCTCTGGCTACAGCATGCACACATCCAGTACGCTTGGCAAAAATTTGCATGTCAGCTTTTTGCTAGGTAGCAAACACCTGCCAAAAGTCATTTTCGTTTGTTAGTTGTCAAGCTTAGCAAATCACAATTTCAAAATGGCCAATTAAAACCAGTGCAAAATAACGATTTAAAGCAGCTGCTTGATGCCGTACAGACACACTTTTCTAAGGTATATATGAGTCATTCTACAAAACGGGTGCTATTTCCAATTTGCAATTTTTATTTAGAACAAACTTAAAAGAACATCAACTACAACTTAAAATATGACTTCCTTTGGTGAAATAAGATAAAAAATAAAAAAAATAATAATAACAAAAATATTAAATATTAAAATATAAAACATTCTTTATCTATTCTGCATAACAGGGTGGTTGGTTAAGCTTGAGAGCATTGTGATGTCATCCAAAGCACAGGTACATCATTTGCAGCCAAAACAATTTAATGTGATGGGGTTGTAAGTCAAACTGTGGGACACAAATCCTCAAATTAATAAATTACTTTTTTTTAGAAATATGTATATTATAAGGAAATCTTGCTTATTTGTGGATTTTTTTTACGCATATATGATTACCACAGACATGTAAATATAACTCTGCATCAATTTCAGTATTTAACATATTATATCATGTTTATTAACTAAAGTGGTAGTTTACCCAAAAATGAAAATTGTTTTAAACATTCTCGTGTTATTTTAAACCTGTATGACTTTCCTCCCATGAAGTACAAAAGAAGATACTTTGAAGAATGCTGAAAGCTGGCACTCGAAAACCATCACTTGGATTGGTTTAGTGTTCAGATTAGAAGTAACTGAGTGACACTGCTGTTTGGTCATGAACTTTTTTTTAATTAGTACTGTTTGTATAATGAAAAAGATTGGGAAATTTCCAGAAGGTTTATAGACGTTGTAGAACTTTTCTTTTTTTTTCTTTTTTGTTAGATACTGTTATAATACGAAATATTACCTCGTGTTAAAAATGCATCTCCTTTGGATAGTGCATTCAAAAATATGAATAAATATGGACGTATTTTTATGAACCACAATTGCATTTTTTCTTTGAACTAGACAAATAAGAAAAATGGCATGAAGTCAAATTTTTGTCTTCAAAAGCCATACAAACCTTTTTCCCATCTTACAATGCACAATCACTTCTACTTAGTATTTAAACTATCATAAAACTGGCCCAGAATCTTGAATAACTGTTGTTTTATGTAATCGACCGACAGATTTGTCTTCAATAATCGTATTATACTAAGGTATATATTCAGTGTTACTTCTATCAAAATGATCCACTGATATTAAACTGCACTGTACAAAAAACATTATTCATATAGAAAGACCCAGGGTTTAGTAAAGCAGCGCCACCGTGTGGACAAACTGAATAATGCATTAGGCAATGCAAGAGTAAACAATAAGAATTAAACAGTACAATTTTAAATGTAATGCAAATTTGTAGGTTTTGTTAACCATGTAATTGACAGATACTTTAATTTCCTTATGGAGAGCAAAGATGGATACTTTGTGGCTGCAGACTACCAGGAGCCACATTAAATACCCAAAACAAGCCAAAATAAAATTCTGTCATCATTTACTTACCTTTTAAAACTGTATAAATCTGTAAATGTTTTTGTTCTTATGAACACACAGAAAGAAGATTCTTTTGGAAGACTGCTTGAAACCAAACAGCTTGGATTACCGTCTCAATTATATGTTGACCACAAAATGAGATATTTTGAAGAATGTAGGACTGCAAAAAGTTCTGGGGCATTTTGACCACCATTTATATGTCTCCCCAATACAGTAGGGAATGGGGGAGCTGTTTGGTTACAAGCATTATTTCAAAAAGAAATGAATACAGGTTTGGAACAACTAGACTAGAGAATGAGAAATTATAATTTTTGGCTAAATCATACCTTTAATTTTTACTAGGGTTGAATAATTTTCAAAGATGGGAACTTTCCATCAAAATTAACGGAAATATACGGGATGAAACTGGAAATTTACACAACTGCAGTTTAGCCTATAACAGGAAACTTCAATTTGTGGCTAGGGGTTACATTCATTTAAGTCAGTTTTGATGTAATGTGGGTAAAATATATTTCATCTATGGATTGAAACTAGACGGCCAGTAAATCAGATGCTAATGTACGCTAGATATGTCCCATTCACATCTAGTTTGGCCTTATTTGAACTCGCATAAAATAAATATAAAATTGTTTTAAAAATATGGTTATTCCAATTTTTTCTGCTTTGATGTACTTTAAAATATGATGTATTTTTGTTATTCAAAACGTGATTTTTTTCTCACTACACCAGTTTTTGTCAAGTGACAATTCAGAGATTGTTATAATATGCTAATTTCATAATTTTGGAAAGAGTTGTGCTGCTAAATAACTTTGTAACCTGAAATACTTTTAAATTCTTTTTAAATTGTAATATTTAATAATATCATCTTTATTTTAATGATGTTAATACAGGTTTAAATGATATAAGAAACTGACCATTGTAATGTGTCCAGATTTAAACCAGTATTGTATGTACTTGACTGTAGTTTGTAAACTGAGCTGTTTGAAGAGTATAAATTCATATAGCTTAATTACATCAATTGTAAGATAGGTTCATTCCAAAAAATTTCCAGGCGTTTAACTATTGTCAATTGCATATTTTTCTAATTTGAACATTTTCCCAAAAAAAGTTCCTATGGAATTTTTTTTAAAATTTACAGGACTTTTTCAACCCTTTGCAACCCGAATTATAACTACTTTAAATTTGAGTTACTTAAAGTATGTACTGTGTATTTACTCCAGCAAGATACAAAACACTTATGAAATATGTTTAACTACGACAGAGAAAGGTTGTAAAATATGGAAGTGTAAATCAGCTTTGTGTCAGGACTGTTCTAATGAGATTTGAGTCTGGCCTTAAATCTCTTCTGAATTTCTGTAATACGCTGAAATCTTGAGTTTGAGCCGAGAAATAAATCTCAGGAAACATATTTACTGCTTAACACCTTTAAACATCTACTAATAACTCTTTTAACATGACACATGGAAAAGTGTACTAATGATATGAATATGCACCATAAAACATTGACCAAAAAAGACATGTACTTTAAATATAGAATATAGCCTGTGGAATGGAATACATGGTACTAATGCAATTTTTAGAAGAACAGAACGGTACAGAATAGTGACATTCTGCATTTGTGCATTCTGAAAATTATGTAATTTTTGTCCCATCTTTTGGATAGTTACATGCATTAGATGTCGTGAACTGTAAGCACACTAATAATTTGACCTTTTTTCCAATTTGCTCTTATGTAAAATTTGCCTCAAAATAATGATATTATTTCATTTACATAATTTGGTTAAATTATGAAAAATAATGGGATTTGGTAGCCTAAAGAAACAAATGGTTTATATTGGTTACACTTTATAGTAAGGTACAATTTTTTAACATTAAATGAAAACAATGACATTTACCAAAAAAGGCTGTGTATGTGTGTGTGTGTGTGTGTGTGTGTGTGTGCGTGCGTGCGTGCGTGTTTCTAAATCTTATAGGAATCCAATAGGAATGGTTCTAAAATATGATAGAAAATCTTATTAGAATCTGAAACAAATTTCTTATAGGAATCCATTTATAATTTTTCCCCAGTATCGAGAGCCAAAAACAGCATGTTGAAGATCTTAATCAATTCTATTGTAGATTTGAGACCCAATATCAGACCCTTCACACCTGCCATGAACATTGCTCTACACAGCTATCAACACCTCCAGCCATCCCCCTTTCCTCCTGCCCTGCACTTCAGATCAGTGAGGATAATGTGTGCCAGATCTTTAAAAAACAAAAGAAAAGGACAGCACCAGGCCCAGACAGTGTTTCACCAGCCTGCCTTTAAACCTGCGCTGACCAGCTGGCTCCTGTCTTCTCATTAATCTTCAACAAATCACTGGAGCTGTGCAAAGTCCCTTCACCAAAGATCACAGGACCTAATTACTATAGAACTGTGGTTTTAACATCTGTAGCCATGAAGTCGTTCGAAAGACTGGTGTTGGCGTATTTGAAGGACATCACTGCTGGACCCCCTGCAGTTTGCCTACAGAGCAAACCAAACTGTGGATGAATCAGTTAACATGGGACTGCATTATACCCTACAAGGATTCTGTTCTGGGTCTTCAGCTCCTTCACCACCATCATCCCATCATTGCTCCAGACCAAACTGACCCAGCTGTTTGTCCCTAGCTCTGTTTGTCAATGGATCACCAGCTTTCTGACGGAAACACAACAGCTAGTCAGAATGGGCAAAATCATGTCCGACAGCCGCACCATCAGCGCCGGTGCCCCACAAGGATGTATTCTCTCCTCACTGCTCTTCTCCCTGTACACAAACGACCTCTAAAGACCCCTATATTAGATACTCATCTGGAATGGTGACACGTCTGCGTACAGGCAGGAGGTGGAGTAGCTGGCTCTATGGTCCAGTTACAACAACCTGGAGCTAAACCAGCTCAAAACAGTGGAGATGATAGTGGACTTTAGGAGAAACCCCCCTTTACTCCCCCCGCTCACCATCATGAACAGCACTGAGTCATTCAAGCCCATGGGCACCACCATCTCTCAGGATCTGAAGTGGGACGCTCACATTGACTCTATTCTGAAGAAAGCCCAGCAGAGACTTTACTTCCTCCGACAGCTGAGGAAGTTCAACCTGCCACAGGACCTGCTCGTACAGTTCGACTCAGCTGACATCCAATCCATCATCTGCACTTCCATCACCGTCTGGTTTGCCCGGCCTCCAAAACGGACCTCAGTAGACTACAGCGAGTAGTCCGAACTGCTGAGCTAACACACTTTTAGAAATGTACTCACCCAGAGTGATTGAAAGGGCTCCCATAATCACTCTTGACCCCAAGCACACTCTCTGTTTGAACTGCTACAGAGCACAAAAACATCCAGACTCAGAAAAGTATTGCTTTCCTCAGGCCGTCTACCTCTTACACAGTTAAATGTTCACCTTGTGCAATCAATGTGTGCAATATATAACTTTCCATCACACTTTTCCTATACATTTGTAGATTTCCTATAGCAATACGGTTGTGTGCAATACTCTTCCTCACTTTCACATATAGCTCCAATAACTTTTATATTTATAAAACATCACTATATACGCTATTTCATCCCGAGCTCTCCTGTACCACTGCATGTGCACCATTGTATTTATTTTTATTATATTACTTGACTTGTGTTCTGGAAGTTCTGTGACTAAAACAAATTCCATGTGTGTGCAAGCACACCTGGCACTAAAGCTCACTCTGATTCTGGGAGACAAAGGAGAGTCCCTTGAGCACTGAGATGTATATATACTGTGAGCAGACTGTGTTGCGTAATATGACCACTAGATGACGCCACACACCCATGGTCTCGTGACCGCATGGTGATGTAAACAAGTGGCTTACTAGTTGATCTGCGGTGACGTCATCGAGAGAACCAGTATAGCATTGTTGTGAATATACATTAATAATGTCAGTATGGTCATGGCTGTTGAATGAAAACATGATTTTCACACGTGCAAAAAAATTAAGTGTGTTAATATGAAATGAGTTTTCAAGACAGACCTACTTATATTCTTATATTCTAATAATGTGATATATTCTAATATTCTGATATATTCTAATAATCTAATATATTTTAAATAATCTAATATATTTTAATAATCTAATATATTCTAATAATCTAATATATTCTAATAATCTTATATATTCTAATATTCTTATATTCTAATAATCTGATATATTCTAATAATCTAATATATTCCAATAATCTGATATATTCTAATATTCTTATATTCTAATAATCTGATATATTCTAATAATCTAATATATTCCAATAATCTAATATATTCCAATAATCTGAAATATTCTAATATTCTTATATTCTAATATTCTTATATTCTAATAATCTAATATATTCTAATATTCTGATATATTCTAATATTCTTATATTCTAAAATTCTGATATATTCTAATATTTTTATATTCTAATAATCTAATATATTGTAATATTCTAATATATTGTAATATTCTGATATATTCTAATATTTTTATATTCTAATAATCTAATATATTCTAATATTCTTATATTCTAATATTCTGATATTCTGATATATTCTAATATACAATATTCTGCATTAAATGAAACGTACATTTGAAAACTATATTCTCATTAAAGTAATGAGATTAAGCAACAGCATCCTCTTTGTTGTCTAGGTGAGCGTGGACCAGGGGCGTGGTTATTTTTACAACTCGGGAGAGGGCGTGGCGTACCTCCCAGCGGCGGCGCTGATTGGCCTAGAACTTAGCCCGGTGACTGAGAAAGGACTCTCCAGCGAATAGGAAACGCCCCCACCCCGTGCCGGGAAAGTAACTTCAAATACCAGCTGTGCGCCGCTCGCAGTGTCATTCACTCACACAGGTATCAAGAGCTCGGCGTGTGTTCTTTCTCATGACACACAACAGAAAACGTGTATTTATTTCCATCATTACGTCATCTGGACCGAACAGGTGCGAGTTCCCCTAAACTTTGGCACAGGGACTCGGATGTCCCATTCCCACCGGGCTGTAAGGAGAGATCTGATATTTTAGGGGTACCGGGACGGGACGCAGGGATGCCGGATGCTGGCACGGACATGGGGATGGACAACGGGAGAACATTCGGGATGAAAGCCCCGAGCGCATCTCTGAGCGGCGGTGCTCCGCACGACCTCCTGAAAAACTTCTACCACACCAAGAAAGTTGGGAATTATCTCATCGGACGCAAGCTGGGAGAGGGATCGTTCGCCAAAGTGCGGGAGGGGCTCCATGCGACCACCGGCGAGAAGGTGAGATGCCCCACACGTGTGTTTCACAACAATCACATATAACAGTGTTGACTTCTGATTTTGGGATGACGTGATCAGGATTGAGGGATCTGTTGTTTAATGAATGCACACACAATGATGGCATTCTAGTTTGCAATTGTGTGTTTTTGTTGAAGTTGTCATCCCCACACATTATGTCACCCACACGTCTTATTCAACTGTATAGAGATGCTTGATCTTAAAGGTTTGTTTTGCAGTACATGTGCACACTGGTGCTGTACTTACAGGGATTTATGAAACATTCCCCATGTGGATATGAAGCTGACTTTTCCTAGGACTGAAGCATTGTGTGATTCCTGAGAGGGGGATGTCAGGAACATCTCCTGCTGATAAAGTGATACCACCTTCCTCTGAAAATCACACATGGATTGAATTAGACAACATATGAAAAGCCTGATGAAAAGAGAAATGCTGTGCCTGGAATGAACCTACACATAGTTTTGTTTCTACATGACACCACCATGTACACCTGACAAGTTATATTGGTGTCATTTGATTTCTATGGTGTTTGTGCTAATACCATTCAGGGTATTGATCCAATGGATGTACTGTAAATACCAAATGTATTAATCTGTCTGTATTGTATTTTAATAGGTTTTTATTTCTGCTCACTGCTTTGTATTATTGTACAGAATGTCTATTTGCACATTCACAAATACAAGCTCCTTCTGTGACCCGTGGTTCCTTCTTAGGACGTTTGGGATTTATCCAGCTCACGAGCTTCTTTTCACTGTTGCTGTGGAAAAGCGGTAGACGTTCTCCTGTGCGATGATGCAAACACTAGAAATCACAAAGAGAAGCGAGGCTGCCTCGTGCTCCTCGAGAGCCTCGCTCTCATTCTCTGACATCATCGAGAAAAACAGACAGGGTGGGGTGGGCTTCTGGCTGGTGGGCGACAACACATGCCTTCGCCCATGTATGTCGCGAGCATGCCTAACCCACTTTCACCCTCGCCGCCTTTGTCTGCTATAGAGAAAAACAACATGTTAGTCTGAAGCTTTGGGGATCCCCCATCCCCCAACCCATCGACCACCAATCGCCCTTGTTAACAATGCTGGCACGATACGCCCGTAATGTAAGATTACCATTTGAGGATTCGCCCGAAGGGGGTTTGTTCTCTTTAAACATGCGCAATTGATCCAATTATCTTCTCAATTGACCATGTATGACCGATTTGCTCAATGTCTTTTGTGCCTGATGATTTGTGGGGGCATGGCCGGTCACCCCTCGAACCTTAACCGGGTCACCCTGTGAGGAGAGGGTCACTTTGATCAAGGGAAGGACAAACAAACAAGGCTATTGTTAGAGACCTTTAACCCAGACAAAGAAATTTGGTTTGATAAGAAACAAAGCATCCCCTAACCCTGCTTGCCTCTAGTCAAAAAGCACAATGAAATTCTTGATGTTTTCTTGACTGTTGTTTAGATATGAGCTACAAAAGCTAAATGACCTGTTATCTGTATACATTTAGAGGACACAGCTCTGTTGGCCAAGTGTTTATACAGCATTAGCGGTTTACAGCATCTTGGTGACAAATGGGTGACATTAACAAGCCATTTGGAGATTCTTCTCTTTACTGGAAGTGCTACATCACTCATTTGTTCGTTCCCCTTCCTCCACAAGATCTCAGGGTCGAACATCCCATCCTGGGGACGTGAGGTGACCGGCAAATGTGAAATTAGTCTCGGCTGGCTAAGTGGGCACCCACGTCACCTGCTCGGCACTAAATTTTAGACGTACAAGGTCCAGTACAAGGAGACTATTAAACAGTCCCCTCGCGTTCAGCGTCTCGACTTTGTTCTGGCGTCCCTCTAAATCTGTCATTGTCTGCCCTCTCTTAAGTGACGGTGAATGTAATGGAAACTGTCATTGTCTGTCCTATCATAGGTGGCGGTGAAAGTAATTGACAAGAGGAAGGCCAAAAAGGACTCCTACGTCACGAAGAACTTGCGGCGTGAAGGACAGATCCAGCAGATGATCCGTCACCCAAACATCACCCAGCTTTTGGATATCTTGGAGACAGAGAACAGCTACTACCTTGTGATGGAGCTCTGCCCCGGCGGAAACCTCATGAACCTCATCTATGAGAAGAAAAAGCTCGACGAGAGGGAGGCGCAGAAATACGTGCGCCAGCTAGTCATGGCGGTCGAGCACCTGCATAGGGCAGGGGTAGTTCACAGGTAAGAAACAGGATTCTAAAGACACTGTGTGATGTAATATTTTGGGTAAAGTGAACAAGAACTTACTATATTTTCTATTTAAAACAGGGACTTGAAAATTGAAAATCTTTTGCTAGATGAACAGGACAACATAAAGCTCATCGGTAAGCACCATCACTGACCTACGCTACACTTCTCACATGGAGTCCTTAAGACCTACAGTGAAGAACACTGATAGAGCAATCTGTATCTCATTAAAACTCAATGACCTCTCACCTCTCTGCGAGGTATTGGAAAACGCATGGCTTTTATTTAGCAGCTGTGTGTGAAAGACAGGGTTAGTGTTGGACAACCCTAAACCCTTTTGCACCCCTCACAGGAGGGGGTGAGGGGGTGCACTTAGAGTCAATACCTCTATTAACCAGGACACACGACTGTTATCTTCACTGACTCTCACACGACCCCGTCTGTTACTCTTCACCAGATTTTGGGCTCAGTAACTGCGCAGGAATTTTGGGTTACTCCGATCCCTTCAGCACTCAGTGTGGCAGCCCAGCGTACGCCGCCCCAGAGCTCCTATCGAGGAAGAAATATGGGCCCAAAGTGGATGTCTGGTCAATGTAAGTTTGCAGCTCTTGTTTTGTAACAGATTGATATTGAAAATGTGATAATTGTTTTTAATGTTCTCATTGTGTGTGTAGAGGAGTCAACATGTACGCTATGCTGACCGGTACACTTCCGTTTACGGTGGAGCCATTCAACCTGAAAGCCCTGCATCAGAGAATGGTGGATAAAGATATGAACCCACTACCTCCATCTATCTCTTCAGGTATGAAGTACATCGCGGTTGAGATACTCAAGCCGGTTAAACTGACTCTGAAAGACAGATGTGCAAATGAAACCTCAACATGACAGATAGGACTCATGTTTTATGCAAGGATTCTCTAAAATCTTTGGTGTTATTTTGACTGTACATTCAACACGAAATGTCAGCGCAGTTATTCGACTTTTGATGCCCAATTTGCTCATTCAATTATATATAAACATTAATTACTCGGAATCTATAGAAGTTTTAACATGTTGCACAATTGCACTTCAGGCAACCGGAGTTCATGTTTCAACCGTTTCAATATCTCATGATTTATTATAGCTTCTCTGGTGTTGTACCCAATAAACCTCATAAAAGCATCTTACATAACTAGAATAACCTGTTTCATGTTTTAGATTTAAATGATTCAATCTAAAATCTTATTCTGGCTCGGGAGAACATCTCTAATAGATCTTCATTATCACAAGAGTCTCATCTTAATATAGAAAAAACAACTTTTAAATAAGTCTCAGTCATTTTTTATTATGGTTGTTATGGGCCGCATGATTCACATATTTAGTGTGAATACAGTCCTTGTGGGAGTTTTTTTAAATATAAAAGATGTATTCTCGGACCTCAAGTTGAGACCAAAGACGTGAAGTGTCAAACGAAAAATACAATACATACACCATCAAATATTCTCATTCGCCTCTTGAGCACTATTTTAGTGCACCCAAGCCAGAAATGTGTTTCATACCACAGGAAAAACCGGTTATAATGACAGGATCAGCTTTGTGCTCATTACAAAGCCATTTTTCCAATGTAGTTGCATTAGTCGCAATGCTATTGACAAGTCACAAATGGGATTGCAGTCCGGAACATCTTGAGGAGAAAATAATATGACCTACACTGTGACTAATTTTAATCTGAAAGTCGGTTTCCATTACGTGTCTGTTATCAGTAATGAGTGATTCACATCCCGAATTAAATCTGAGTCAGGATATCTCACTACAAGATGACAGTGTTCAAATGAGATTAGCCCTGTTGTATAACACAAGTATTAAGCAATTCAGGACGTAGAGCTCTGCGTTTATCCGAGGACTTATGCAAGATGAAGGGCAGGGGGTCAATTGGACTTTTACTTTACATAGACCATTTTCCAAGACGTAAACAATGCAGGTCAAAAAGCACTTCCTGTTTCAGTGTCCAGTGTCTGCAGAACCCAAAAAATTATAATTTGAAGAATGTTGGAAACAAAACAGAAATAGCATCCATTCTTGCATTGGTTAGTCTCCAATGGGTGGTGCCACTTTTTGGTAAATAACATTCTTCAAAATTAATATTGTATTCTTTAGAGGAAAGAAAGTCATACAGGTTTAAAATGATGACAAAATGTCCTTTTTTAAGTAAACTTATTAACATTTATAGTTTAGTCTTGAAGATGTTCATTAAGTGTGTCATTTCGGTTCTAAACATTCTCTTGCAAAAAACAAACATTTTCTATAGAAAACCTGGTGTCAGGTTACCGGACAATTTTTGGGTGCCAAATATTTGGCATATATTGGCCTGCCAATCATCATTATTGTGGTTGGATAGGACAAAAATGCAAGGGTACACAGTTAGGCCAACATGTTGATTAACACAGCATACTCATGACTTCTGTATTTCTTCATAGCCGCCATCAGCCTGCTCAAGAGACTTCTAGAGCCAGACCCTGAAAAAAGACCCAACATCCACCAAGTGATGGCTGACTCCTGGCTTCAGCTGGGCAATCCTCACACTGGAGTTCCTTACTTAAATAGGTCAGCAACTTCACTTCATAAAATATATTTGTAGTAAATAGTGCGTGGTATTAAATTAGTCTTTTTGTACCTTCCAGGATCCACATTGAAGAGATCAATCATACGGTTCTGCTGCACATGACCGAGCGAATGGGCTATAAGCACAGCGAAGTTCTAAGTGCAGTCCTAACCAACAAAGCCTGTCACACGCTAACCGTTTACTTCCTTCTTAATAACAAAATGAAGAGGCTTTCAAAAGAATACAGGGTAAGTTTGGGGGGTCAGTGGTCACAGACACATACCAAAGTAGGTCTGGCTTCTTACACTGTTTAATTTAGCATCTCTTTAAATTAATTCCAGGAGAAACAGTACAACATAGAAAAAGAGAAAAAGAGCGAGCTGTTTCAGACCCAGTGGAGAAAGCCCATCGAAAAGATCACTATTCCACCCAAGCAGACACCCGTATATCTGGCCGCGAGCAAAGGCCCAACCAAAGCAAAGAAGCACAAAACAGGTAATGCAACACCACACGCATTTAATCAAATAGCATGATCAATATATTTGGTCCTTAAGTAACATGATCAAAACATGAAAGACCTGAAACAAAAGAACAAATGGTACAAAACAGCACTACTAAGAACATTTTATGACCTTGTTGTGATGAGGTTCACTTGTATTTGATATACAAGCGCTGTCACCCAAGGGACACATTCCAAAATTTGCGGGTAACAGTTATGCAATAAAAGAAATTAAAATTGCTTTGGGGCTGTTGTCACTTAAGAAAATCAAGTTCAAGGGTGAATATTAAAAATTATTTCATAAGCAACTTGCAACAAGTGACCTAGAAATGTCATTGTTCCACTTGAATTATATAATATTTTTTTAACAAAACTTCCTCCATTTGATCATGGTAGCATTTTTTCATTGATAGTTATATCTGCTGTTTACCGCTTCATTGTCTCGTGGATTCTTTGTAAGTCCCTTTGCGACTTTTGTTTGTCCACATGTGACTATCTATAAGGTTGCTTGGTATTTCTTTAGAAGGACTAAACAATCTTGTTCATGTCTGAAATAAAAGATTCTTTATTTCAGGCTGTTTAAAGTTCCTAGGAACTGAGGGCGTGCTGCAAATGTTTGACTTTACATATCAATGGTTTTATGTGTTGGGCATAATATATCTTGAATTAACCTCTTGAATTCTCCTCTCATACTTTTAGGTCTTCTAAAAGCCGTGACTGGGGGTTTTAAGGATGTTTACTCAGGACGTGGGGGTTGCATCACCTCTTCCTCTCTTGAGTACTTGGAGATCCACCCTCTGTTTCCAAATGCCGCACAACCGACGGTCCCTCAGCCCGAGACCCAACCAACCCAAAAAGACAGCTCCAAAGACCCCCTGAAAGCTGTCAACACCCCCGCCCGCCCTCCTTCCTCCCTCGGTGCTCATTCCTGGGCTTCCGCCAGCAAGGAACCAAGCAAAGAATCTCCTCCATCTCCGTGGTACAAGTTGACCAACGGCGCACTCTCTCCACCTCGCCACGTATCGGCTTTTCAGCCCGATAGCTCGTACTTGAAGAAGGCCACCATCCCCAGCCCACCCGTTCTCATAGTCAAACCCCAGCCCAAGAAAAGTCCTTCCACCGACTGGTCAAGCTCTACAGATTCAAGCGGAAGTCCACCCAGTAGCGGGGGCAGTGACGAGCCCGACAGCCCTCAGCATCGTAGCAAGTTTCCTTCTATGGGTATCGGGCAGATTTTAAAGAAAAAAGTGCATCCATTTAGCTTCCAGTTGCCCCCGTTTAAGCCCGAACCGGCGGTGGAGGTGGAATCGCCGACTCCATATCACATGCAAACTCTGTTGTGCGCTTCAGGGGCTCTCAAGACTCTTTGCTGATGACACATCTGCGCAGTCTCTGACAAACTTTATATATTGTACGCATTAACATATTTGCTCAACAACAACGCTGCCAGGCGCTTGCAACAACTGAACCCTATAATGAATGTTGGCATGCATTCCAAGTATGCACTCTTGACTTGAAGGATGCGTGTTTTGGCTCAGAGCACGGTGTACAAATACCACCAGTAGTGTACTGAATTAAGTTCACCTGCAACAGCATGTTCAGCACCCTTCAAGTGCCGTGGAGTTGAGCCACTGACTTTTAACGCACAAAGCTGACACTGCCCACGATAGCCACTGATGTGTAGATACATGTAGTTGTGTTTAGAATCTCTGGGTTTGTGGATGACTATTTAACTAAGACTGTTAATGTATGGGGTTTTAAGACCATGTTAGCAAATAATTTGGATTGTTACTTTGATCAACCTCGAATTGTAAAACACTCAGGTCAACAATACTGAACTAAAGAAACTTTTTTTACGTCCTTACTTTGAACCTGTGGTGTCTAGAATTCTTCGGAAGATGACGTACTTGGCTTTCTTCCCCTTTAGGGGAATGCTGGCATTTTGTATAGCCTTAAATATCTTGCATTTAGCCTTTAGGCTACAATGAAAGATTTCCAGTGTTATTCGAACTCAGTGTGTTACCGTAGTGTATGTCATTCATTTTTCCGGGGAAGCATCATGTCGAGTGAAACACTAGTTTGTGCAATACGGTGTATATATTTGAAGGATGAACTTGATGTTTCTACATTGAATGGAAGAGATTTTAAAAAAAGCCTGTAAATAACGCAGGTTTCTTTCAATCTGTGTGTTAAACAGTGATTGGTGTTGTCATTTCACATCGTACTAGATTTACAAAGCAGTCGGACCTCTTACAAAGTCTTCACATGCACAGAAGACTAAGCTTTTGAATAATGAACTTTTTTCTGGTTTTAGTACACTTTTGCATGCAGAAGACTTTTTTTAAAAATGTGATGTCAGTTTTTTGGTGACAAGTCTTTATACTTTTGTTACGGTGAAGATCAATTTGAAGGTCTTTTGTAAGGTTTTGTATTCAGTTGCTTTCACTGAATTAAAGAAGATTTTTATGCTGTATAAAAAAAGATTTTAACATATTTATATTTAAAGATTTTTATTTGTGATTTTCTATTTTAATGCAGCATGTATTACTTTTTGACACATTCAAATAAACACAATTAAAATAAATTTCAATAGTTTTTTCCCCAAACACAAGGATTATAGAGAAAGAACACCCAAAATTGTATATTGTGTCATGATTATAAGAAATCATAATTTGTTTGTTCAGTAGAAAATAAAAAGAAATGTTTGGATTAAAGTTAACAAATGAGATTTCTAGGGCATAGTAGAGATATTATTGTATTGTACTGTTAGACACAAAAGAAGATATTTGGAAGAATTGAAGAAAAGAACAAAATTCTGAGAAACTTTGAACTCCATTAAAATGTGATCAACTGTGGTTCAAAGATGCCTCAGAAAAATCAGTTTCTAACAAAATCAGTTGCTATTCTTCAAAATATTGAATACCCTTTCTGTTTAACAGAACAAAAATATACAGTTTTGGATCAACTTGAGGTTAAGTAATCCACAGAATCATTTTTGGGTGAACAAAATAAAACTAAATAATTGAGTTGGTAACATTAGCGGCCTATCCCAGATTCTGAACTTTGGACTTTCCGAAGAAACAGGTGACTTGGTGTAACTGGACACTTTTCCCGTGAGACACCAGCAATAACCATAAAATGAGTGACAGCTGAAAGACCTGCTTCTATTAATCCAGTCAGCTGCACCCTCACTTGCACAAACACACACGCTTCTGTGCCCCATACATGAGACAAATGCAGGGGGGTGACCCTCAGATACGCTGTAGTCCAGATAAATCTGTGAGCCTAAGCTGAGAGACAAAAGAGGCTGCCAAGTACATTAAAACATAACGCTTTGTTTACATAGAACGACAGCCCTCAAAAATCCTTTTGCATTCAGAAGGAGACACAAACAAACTGAAAGTCTCCTTTACATATAAAAACAACATGATAGACAACAACTGTGGGAAAGCAAAAAAGATTCTCTGAAAGACAAACTTGTAGAATTTACAAAATCATTGCAACAATTTTCATGAATATTTTTTAAGTAAAGTGTACTGTTATCATTAAAATAAACTTACAAACAAGAGTAAAGTAAACTCTATTCATACATCAAATGTTTGTTAAAATATTAAGCAAATAATACTCAAAATCTACACATATAGAAAAAAAGCCTTAAAAAAAATATGTAACTGAACATTAAAAGTTCACTTACTTTCATACTAAATAATAGTACCCAACCTCATTATTAATACCCAAATTTTCCTTAATCTTGAATATAAATCAAGAAAACACAAACAAGTCTTTATTTTAATTGAAAAACACTTTAATTTTCTAGATTAACTGTCATTTTATCCATTTATGCAGGGAGATTCAGCTCAACTGTCACGTAGCTATACCAACAAATAATATTTATGTTGAAGTGTCTTGACCATGCTAAAAGTAAGTTAGATTTGCATAATCATCTGAATAGTTAAAATTACTTAAATAAATTTAAACAAAGAAAATGATTGATTTTCACCAATATTTTTTATGTTGTTTTAAGTTAGAATTTTGTTACCGTTTTTTAAACAAAATGTATTTTTTCAAACTGTTTTCTTCATCAAACTTTCTTAGCATAGAATCATTTTTCAGTGGAAAACGGTGCTGCAATGGTACACTTATTGTAAATGGTGATATCATTCACGTCAGTGTTTAAAGAAAACTCAAAGATAATTCCAAAGAAGAATACCATGGTTCAAATAACAGAGCAGTCAGAATACAACAAGTCACTTCTCTCCACAGCTGTTCAAGTTGGAACATATGTGAACCTACAAGGCATAAACTTCGTTGCAATAGGAGGAAACGGATTAAATCTTTTTTGAGAAATTCATTTACTAAAGTGTCACATTTTCAGATGTTTTGTTACATGTCTGATGACATCATTATTATTAAAAGTCAAATAAAGGCCCTCTTGATCTCTCAATCTGTTCAGGCTTAGACGCTTATTGAGACTAATCCTGTTTTTAAAACATTTTCTTTGTGTCTGGAGAAGCCAACAACAGACCAAATAATCTAGTTTGCATATATGGTGGAAAGCATGTGGATTGTTTTCATACTGAACTGTCATTTTGTCTTGTGTGATGTAACTTAACGTTATATCTTTTATGCAAAACAACAAAAAGAACATTTAGGCGAATACATGCAAAGTCGTTCAGCTCGGAATGCATAGCACATGTAATTATTGAAGGGTTGGACAAATGGTGTGGACAGCCGACCAGGATTTGCATATAGCAAGAAGTGTGCGACTGGCAGATCCTGTTTTTAATTTAGCACTGCGGCCAGGCGGTTTGACAACAGTTCTTGTTTAGATTCACCGCGTGTTTGGTCCACTGGGACATTTCCAAAGAGGTAACCTTCATTAAATCAGACTGTCTGTGTTATTGATTACTGCCCGCCCATTGCTCGAGGACAAAGCGCGCGTGCGAGTATGCATGCGAGATGGTGGAGCGAGGGGCGAACGAGATCATACAGAAAGTGCAGAGAATCAGCACTTCAGTGCACACAAGATGCACTCCAAAATTGCAGCCTGCGTCCATTAATCATAATGACAGCGTCTGGCGGAGTAGGTAAAATAAGAGGAATATATGAAGACGTAAATAGCCCCTTATGAAAACCCAAACATAGTTAAATAGAGCCGACTGAGCATTAGCAGTGTTTTATTGGTTGATATGGTTATGCTATAATAAAACGGCGCTTTATGTCATTTTGAAAGGGGTAAGTAGGCAGGTGCATAATGATGCATCCCCTCTTAACAGCAAAGGTGATGCAACATCATGTGAAATGAATTCATTTTTACCCCCCTATTTTGAGTTTACGGAGCGAATGAATGACTTCAAAGACAGAATGAAGATACTCTCAACGGACCACCAGTGGAAGGGGAAACTCCACCCACTGAAGCGCGACGTCATCAACTTGGCAGGCCAACGCGCGAGCTGGCTGGCTGACCGGGAATTAAGGAAACGACGGACGCTATGGCAACAGGCTCTCGCGGTGGCATGTGCGCTTTGTTTCCATGGCAGCATAGCCCTTAGATACAGCTCTCTGGTTGGTCCAGGACGAGCGCTATCGCTGTTGTTATGCTACCCCAGAATTCAGGGTTGGGGGCGCGCTTGTAGCTTCATGGGTCTCCGCGTGAATGTTTTTTTCCCGCCTCTTGTGTTGCTAGGCACATTAGACAGGAACTGTAAACAAAACAAATGGCTCAAGCCCCCCCCATTTACCATTCACTTGTTATTGAAGCAGTTGTAAATGGGGCGGGAATGTTTTGATGCAAAAGATGAAACATCAAAACAAGCAAAGGGAAACATGCAACAACAAGTTGCTTGACCCCTTTATTCATTGTGCGTCAATCAGACATCAGAGTAGGTACACCAACAACACCATAACACAGAACATTACATTTAGATACCATACGATATACATGAAGGCTAGAAACTTGCATGTGCTTTATTGCAAGATGTCTCTTGGATGACATCTGCAGATGTTCATTTACTGTACATATAAACAATGAATACATACCTAACTGGAGAAATGTTATGGTAAAAAGTTATCAAAACCCTTGACCCACAGATATATGAGATCCACCTATAGCAGATTTTAACCTCAGTCACAAAAACAGACATTATTTTAAGACATCTTTGTGGCAGCTAACTTTATTTTCCCGGACCACACTGGAGGTTGTTTTCTATTTCCAGAAGTCGTTGTCCTATTATCACGGCTAAAGATTTTATCTGGAAGGCACAATACCGAACATGAGCAATAAGACAAATACGTGTAAGAAAACAAAGTATGGGAGATACTTTTACACAACGCCATATATATTAATAAAACACACAGCCAGAATAAATTTTTCAGACATTAAGATCAATATATGGATCTTAGAAACAAATGTAACTGTTTACACCTCGGTTCGATTCTTATGTAGCTTCTAATATCTATTGTTTGATCTGGCTGACCAAACAAAGGGCTCTTCAGCCGAGACAAGAGCGCCATCTGCTGTATATAAAGGAACTACTAAAGCTACTAAAAGGAACCGATATATATTTATATATACTAACTAACCATACTTAAAACATATAAAAATGACATGAATTTTAATACTTGAACATTTAAAAGCAAACTAAGGATTAGTTTTAAGGAATGATTTATTCCCCCATTTATTATATAGGATTATAAGATCAGGTCATAAAAGAAAACATTTTACAGACCCAAGTGGTTGAAATAGAGTTAAAAGATATTTAAAAGTATACTCCATTTACTCCAAAGCTCTTTTTATTATATAAAATCCACCAATCTATTTATCATTGTAAGAGTTGTAATCATGCATTTGTAGTTTTGCACATTTTATTATTATATGTGGTGCAACCCAGTATTTTCAAAATATTTGGCATATCTTATTATTCTGCCTTTGTATAGCCTTTGTATAGCAAACAGCTCTGCATTGTTACTTAAAATACTGTATGAATGTTTTTCAGTTACCTCTGTCATCTGCTGCTCAACAGCGTCTTGGTATTCCAGGGTTACTGGCCTGTCTTTAAGGTCCAAATCTGGCATCTTCTGTCCTGGACTACCCACTTCATAGCTACAGAGTTTGAAAAATAATAATTTATAAATTATAAATAATAATTTATAAATTAAAAGTAATAATTTATAAATTATAAGTTATAATTTATAATAAAAAGACAGAGGTTGAGGCATGTAAATCCCCCTCAAAACATTTTTAGAAAGCATTGTTGATACCAAAAAACTGCAATTGATTTGGCAAATGAGAGACACAGAAAATTGGTGATACAGAACATTTTGCATTCACATGTGAAAAATATATTAATATTTATATTGACAAGCCATTTTACTTTGTTATATTATATTACAAAGTGGCAAAAGCCTGTGTTACATCTTCAAGGCATTTGTATGAATAAAACGCTTATGTGCTGTGTGGCGCACAAGAAGAAAAACTATTGTCCATTTTTGAAAATATATCCGCTGATCAAAAAATACAGGTGACAGCTATAAATCGGTCTATTAATTTATATGATAGGTTACTTACCTTTCAATATTTGTAACATTAAAGCAGAAGAGGGACCTCTTATTATCAAGGTGTTTTGGAGTCGATACGTACACGATTCCTAAATCTGAACCACAGCCACGACAACTCAGGCTCACAACAAGACTTAATGGCAAACACAGAAACACAAACAGAGGTTTTAAAACCTATTGTATACATGTGTGGCATTGTGATCCAAACATCTCACCATCCAAGCTCCTTGCGTGTAGCAGAAACGAACGGTTCCTTTCCTATCACAACGTTGTCGCTTGTCCCTGGAAATAAAACGTCACATTTATATCAGAATCAGAAAGAGATTTAGTGCCAGGAATGCTAATACACACAATGAATTTGTTTTGGTTGCAGATGCTTCAAGTATACAATGTAAGGTGACAAGACAAGTGATAAAGGTTACAAAGACGTAGAAGATAATATATAAATATGTAAGTTAAACACACTGGTCGAAATGAAATGTTACGGGGGCTCTGGATGTTGAAACTGTTGAAACACTGTATCATCTCAGCTGTCAATCATCACTTCAAACAACTATTAAATCACTATCATCTCATCTGTCAATCATAACTTCTAACAACTATTGAAACACTGTATCATCTCAGCTGTCAATCATCACTTCTAACAACTATTGAAACACTGTATCATCTCAGCTGTCAATCATCACTTCAAACAACTATTAAAACACTATCATCTCATCTGTCAATCATAACTTCTAAAAACTATTGAAACACTGTATCATCTCATCTGTCAATCATAACTTCTAACAACTATTGAAACACTGTATCATCTCAGCTTTCAATCATCACTTCAAACAACTATTAAATCACTATCATCTCATCTGTCAATCATAACTTCTAACAACTATTGAAACACTGTATCATCTCAGCTGTCAATCATAACTTCAAACAACTATAAAAACACTATCATCTCAGCTGTCAATCATAACTTCTAACAACTATTGAAACATTGTATCATCTCAGCTGTCAATCATAATGTATAACAACTATTGAAACACTATCAACTCAGCTGTCAATCATAACTTCTAACAACCGTTGAAAACACTGTATCATCTCAGCTGTCAATCATAACTTGTAACAACCGTTGAAAACACTGTAACATCTCAGCTGTTAATCGTTATTTCAAACAACTATTGAAACACTGTATCATCTCAGCTGTCAATCGGAATTTCAAACAACTATTGAAACACTGTATCATCTCAGGTGTCAATCATAACTTCTAAAAACTATTGAAACACTGTATAATCTCAGGTGTCAATCATACCTTCAAACGACTGTTGAAACACTGTATCATCTCAGGTGTCAATCATAACTTCAAACAACTATTGAAACACTGTATCATCTCAGCTGTCAATCATAACTTCAAACAACTATTGAAACACTGTATCATCTCAGCTGTCAATCATAACTTCTAACAACTATTGAAACACTGTATCATCTCAGCTGTCAATCATAACTTCAAACAACTATAAAAACACTATCATCTCAGCTGTCAATCATAACTTCTAACAACTATTGAAACACTGTATCATCTCAGCTGTCAATCATAACTTCTAACAACTATTGAAACACTGTATCATCTCAGCTGTCAATCATAACTTCAAACAACTATTAAAACACTGTATCATCTCAGGTGTCAATCATAACTTCTAACAACTATTGAAACACTGTATCATCTCAGCTGTCAATCATAACTTCTTACAACTATTGAAACACTGTATCATCTCAGCTGTCAATCCTAACTTCAAACAACTATTGAAACACTGTATCATCTCAGCTGTCAATCATAACTTCTTACAACTATTGAAACACTGTATCATCTCAGCTGTCAATCATAACTTCTAACAACTATTGAAACACTGTATCATCCTAGCTGTCAATCATAACTTCAAACAACTATTGAAACACTGTATCATCTCAGCTGTCAATCATAACTTCAAACAACTGTTGAAACACTGTATCATCTCAGCTGTTAATCATAACTTCTAACAAATATTGAAACACTGTATCATCTCAGCTGTCAATCATAACTTCTAACAACTGTTGAAACACTGTATCATCTCAGCTGTCAATCATAACTTCAAACAACTATTGAAACACTGTATCATCTCAACTGTCAATTCATAACGTCTAACAACTATTGAAACACTGTATCATCTCAGGTGTCAATCATAACTTCTAACAACTATTGAAACACTGTATCATCTCAGGTGTCAATTATAACTTCTAACAACTATTGAAACACTGTATCATCTCAGCTGTCAATCATAACTTCAAATAACTGTTGAAACACTGTATCATATCAGCTGTCAATCATAACTTCTAACAATTACTGAAACACTGTATCATCTCAGCTGTCAATCATAACTTCTAACAACTATTGAAACACTGTTTCATCTCAGCTGTCAATCATAACTTCTAACAACTATTGAAACACTGTTTCATCTCAGCTGTCAATCATACCTTCAAACAACTATTAAAACACTGTATCATCTCAGCTGTCAATCATAACTTCTAACAACTATTGAAACACTGTATCATCTCAGCTGTCAATCATAACTTCTAACAACTATTGAAACACTATCATCTCAGCTGTCAATCATAACTTCTAACAACTATTGAAACACTGTATCATCTCAGCTGTCAATCATAACGTCTAACAACTATTGAAACACTGTATCATCTCAGCTGTCAATCATAACTTCTAACAACTATTGAAACACTGTATCATCTCAGCTGTCAATTATAACTTCAAACAACTACTGAAACACTATCATCTCAGCTGTCAATCATAACTTCAAACAACTGTTAAAACACTGTATCATCTCAGCTGTCAATCATAACTTCAAACAACTATTAAAACACTGTATCATCTCAGGTGTCAATCATAACTTCTAACAACTATTGAAACACTGTATCATCTCAGGTGTCAATCATAACTTCTAACAACTATTGAAACACTGTATCATCTCAGGTGTCAATCATAACTTCTAACAACTATTGAAACACTGTATCATCTCAGGTGTCAATTATAACTTCTAACAACTATTGAAACACTGTATCATCTCAGCTGTCAATCATAACTTCTAACAACTATTGAAACACTGTATCATCTCAGGTGTCAATCATAACTTCTAACAACTATTGAAACACTGTATCATCTCAGCTGTCAATCATAACTTCTAACAACTATTGAAACACTGTATCATCTCAGCTGTCAATCATAACTTCAAACAACTATTGAAACACTGTATCATCTCAGGTGTCAATCATAACTTCTAACAACTATTGAAACACTGTATCATCTCAGGTGTCAATCATAACTTCTAACAACTATTGAAACACTGTATCATCTCAGGTGTCAATCATAACTTCTAACAACTATTGAAACACTGTATCATCTCAGGTGTCAATCATAACTTCTAACAACTATTGAAACACTGTATCATCTCAGGTGTCAATCATAACTTCTAACAACTATTGAAACACTGTATCATCTCAGGTGTCAATCATAACTTCTAACAACTATTGAAACACTGTATCATCTCAGCTGTCAATCATAACTTCTAACAACTATTAGAACACTGTATCATCTCAGGTGTCAATCATAACTTCTAACAACTATTGAAACACTGTATCATCTCAGGTGTCAATCATAACTTCAAACAACTATTAGAACACTGTATCATCTCAGGTGTCAATCATAACTTCTAACAACTATTGAAACACTGTCATCTCAGCTGTCAATCATAACTTCTAAAAACTATTGAAACACTGTATCATCTCAGGTGTCAATCATAACTTCAAACAACTATTGAAACACTGTATCAGCTCAGCTGTCAATCATAACTTCTAACAACTATTGAAACACTGTATCATCTCAGCTGTCAATCATAACTTCCAACAACTATTGAAACACTGTATCATCTCAGCTGTCAATCATAACTTCTAACAACTATTGAAACACTGTATCATCTCAGCTGTCAATCATAACTTCTAACAACTATTGAAACACTGTATCATCTCAGCTGTCAATCATAACTTCTAACAACTATTGAAACACTATCATCTCAGGTGTCAATCATAACTTCTAACAATTACTGAAACACTGTATCATCTCAGCTGTCAATCATAACTTCTAACAACTATTGAAACACTGTATCATCTCAGCTGTCAATCATAACTTCTAACAACTATTGAAACACTATCATCTCAGGTGTCAATCATAACTTCTAACAATTACTGAAACACTGTATCATCTCAGCTGTCAATCATAACTTCTAACAACTATTGAAACACTGTATCATCTCAGCTGTCAATCATAACTTCTAACAACTATTGAAACACTATCATCTCAGGTGTCAATCATAACTTCTAACAATTACTGAAACACTGTATCATCTCAGCTGTCAATCATAACTTCAAACAACTATTGAAACACTGTATCATATCAGCTGTCAATCATAACTTCAAACAACTATTGAAACACTGTATCATCTCAGCTGTCAATCATAACTTCTTACAACTATTGAAACACTGTATCATCTCAGCTGTCAATCATAACTTCTAACAATTACTGAAACACTGTATCATCTCAGGTGTCAATCATAACTTCTAACAACTATTGAAACACTGTATCATCTCAGCTGTCAATCATAACTTCTTACAACTATTGAAACACTGTATCATCTCAGCTGTCAATCATAACTTCTAACAACTATTGAAACACTGTATCATCTCAGGTGTCAATCATAACTTCTAACAATTACTGAAACACTGTATCATCTCAGCTGTCAATCATAACTTCTAACAACTATTGAAACACTGTATCATCTCAGCTGTCAATCATAACTTCTTACAACTATTGAAACACTGTATCATCTCAGCTGTCAATCATAACTTCTAACAACTATTGAAACACTATCATCTCAGGTGTCAATCATAACTTCTAACAATTACTGAAACACTGTATCATCTCAGCTGTCAATCATAACTTCTAACAACTATTGAAACACTGTATCATCTCAGCTGTCAATCATAACTTCTAACAACTATTGAAACACTATCATCTCAGGTGTCAATCATAACTTCTAACAATTACTGAAACACTGTATCATCTCAGCTGTCAATCATAACTTCTAACAACTATTGAAACACTGTATCATCTCAGCTGTCAATCATAACTTCTAACAACTATTGAAACACTATCATCTCAGGTGTCAATCATAACTTCTAACAATTACTGAAACACTGTATCATCTCAGCTGTCAATCATAACTTCTAACAACTATTGAAACACTGTATCATCTCAGCTGTCAATCATAACTTCTAACAACTATTGAAACACTATCATCTCAGCTGTCAATCATAACTTCTAACAACTATTGAAACACTGTATCAACTCAGCTGTCAATCATACACATATCATTGCCTTCTACACTTGGGGCTTGTTTATTTGTAAACAACTTATTGTTTATACTGTAAACAACACAACTATATTTACTTTTGAGCATGATTTGGTTTCGCTCGTCATCACTTCCGGCCCAGGACAGAGAGTCTCCGATGGGAAGTTTGCATTTCCCGCACATAAACACCGCCGGACCGTCGGATTCTGGCTCTTCCTCCACTGGACTGCTGCTGTCCGCCGTACTCTCACAAACCGAGTATGTTTTGTTACTAAACTCACTTGCTTGTTTCATTTTTCCCGCCATTACTTTTATAACACTGCAGAAAAGTTGCAACACCAACGAAAGTTTTCTAACATTCCCGGGTAAACTTCTTCTTCTGACGTCACGTGTGCTTGGCGAATCAGCGCCCTCTGCTGTAAAGGAGACAAATGTTCCCTATAGAAACTGTGCTGTAATATCTGGAGGGACATTATTATAAAATAAATTATAAACACACTGCAGGATTAAACAGAATGAAGGATTTCGTGGATGAAACATTTAATGCTAATATAAACAACTAAGGATTTATTTAAAACACAAACCCTTAAAAAATCCTAATGGATACTAATAAGAATTTCTATCATGTTTTGGGATCATTCCTATAGGATTTTTATCAGAAATTTGTGCTGGATTTAATAAGAATTAATTAGCTTTTTTTTAAATATCCCATAAGAAATCACACAAATATATATATATATATATATATATATATATAAATATAAATAAGCATACATTTCCCACAGAATATGAAGTACTATCCAATAGGATTTTAAGAATGAAACAGGATCATAATATAGAATAAACTGAATATCCTAAAGGATTTTTAACAATGGTTGAAAACTGATCATTCATAAATCCCTCATCTGTCACTCACTGCAGTAATAATAGTTGAATGATGAACATTTACATTAGATTAGATTAGACTCAACTTTATTGTCAAATGTAAAGTTATGTAAACTTTATTATGAAAAACAATGCAATAAAAATAAAAACAATGCTTTAAAACTTTAAAGAGAGATGTCACCAAACGTTCACTAAAGTGATACAAGTAAAGTAAAACCCTTTATATTTCCACATATATGAATTATAATTAAATATGCATAAACGGTGTGATCGGATTGGTTACTGTAACACATCATTTGACTATTTAAAGAATTCCCCGCCACGCCCCCTTCACAAGAGTTATTCTCAACATCCTCCGCAAGAATCCCTTTCCAAATGACATGAAAGCTCTGTTATGATATGAGCTCTTATGGATCATGAAGCCATAAATGAGGGAATAAACATCGGGATGTAAGCTCGTCTGACCTGTTGCGCACTTCTTATTTCCCTATAGGCTGCTACACTTTGAAATGTTTCCCTTCCGTCTTCTGATTTCGGATTCCTTTCCAATGGAGGATAAAAGAACTCCTGTACATCCACTCGACCCCAAATGACTCGGAGTCCTTTAACCCTGACAGGTGAGAGAGCATCTCGTGAACGCGCATCTTCATATAGGGGCAGAAATAATTGACGGATTTGAGGATGATGGGATGTTGGGTTGGGATACTTTATAGCCTTCTTCTGCTGTGGACCAAAGACATGAATGGACTTTCAGACTTCTCAAGTGAGTCAGTACTATAAAGTGTTTAGATTTTTTAGTTTGAAGTCTTTTGTATTATGCATTTGCCTTTCTTTTGTGAAGGAGAATGTTGGAAGAATGTGCCTGTATGATAGATGTTAACATGATCCTAAATTGTGTGGTCATCAATACTATCATCAGAAATTTGCAATGACGTAGGAGTGATTTAATAATTAAATATTTTGTATTTTGGATAAAACATCCACTTACTTTGAATGTGGGAAAAAATGGATAATTACAAATACAATTAATAATTTCTTCATATTTATTTTATCTGCATAAAACACACTAAATAAAAACAAAGTTATACCTCCCCCAATTCCTTCCACCAGATTATCTGTTCAGGATTATTAACGTTCATTCAACTCAGGCCTGTGATGGAGACGTCCTGCTCCTCAGGTGCCCACGACACTCCACCATAACTGTTCGGTCGGCATTTTATGGGCAGAGTGAAGCTGTGCGTGTGCCAGGAATGAGATGCCAATGGCGTAATCACAGCTGTTCTGCCACCACAGCACTGCAGGTGAGGCCTTTCTCTTTCCCTCTGTGTGTCTTTAAACAATACAGACCTTTCATTGTTAACAAAACGTACTTAACAGTAAATTTGTATGAACATATTTGGAAAGATGAATGTAGGCCTTGAAAACAGACCCAAGGGAAGTCCGTTGTAAGGTTAGATGATCTTGTTCTCTTTTGGCTCAGAAAAGATCATGCTTTCTCCAGAATCAGGACAGAGCTATTACATTTTCCCTGCTCTTTTGTACACTGTGTAGTCTATGACTAAACTCTCTCTTTCTACTAGAAAGTGCTCTACGAATGCCAAGGTCATAGAGACTGTCAGCTGCTGGTTAATCGGCGCATTTTCGGCCCAGATCCTTGCCCAGGGACCCCCAAATACCTCCACGTGTCATACCGGTGTAAACCTAGTATGTATGTTTTCCTTCATTGTTTAACACTTAAATCATTAGTCCATTATATGAATATAAGGATTTGTTTTACAGCAGAACACAAGAAGAAGGTAGCGTGTGAGGGAGAACGAGTTTTGCTCCACTGCAAGTCTCCTAAAGTGCTGAATATCTACTCGGCTGTGTATGGAAGACCGGCGGAAGAGGAAGATTACTGCCCATCAGAGACAGACCCACCATATGGTGAGCTTTTAAATAAAAGTGAGATATTTATATATTTCAGAAACTGAAACATTCGGATCTGAGTTAAGATAATGAAGTTTAAGTGTTGTTTTTCTGTGTATGTGTGTGTTATGACAGAATGTCTTTTTCACGAAGCTGTGGACGTGGTGACAAACATCTGTTATGGTCAACATAGGTGTCTGTTTACCATAGACAAGGAGAATTTCAAAGACCCCTGCCCTCCTGGAACAAAAAAGTATCTCACTGTTCTTTATGCATGTGGTATGAATATTTTACTGAAACAAAACATATGAATCTACTTTTATTTTGTGAGTTATAGTGTGACACATTTACAATATTTCAGCTTTATAACATGGAAAAATACAAAGAGATTGTACCGGAAAAAAATCCGTCAAACACAAAAGAAGATATTTTGAAAAATGTCACAATAGGTTTTATTGCTAATTAGTGTTAATGTGACCTCACATTTTTTTGTCACGAACATTCTCCTTTTATCTTCTTTTGTGCTCTGCATGAAAAATGGAAAATCAGATTTGCAATGATATGTGTGTGAATTTATGATACAATTAATTTTTGTGAATTGTCCCTTTTTTTATTTGTTGTAGATTTATTGAGTGTGGGAAAAGATTATCTCATCTCAGATTGTTGATATACTCTGATATTTTCTTCCTGTCTCATAAATTACAACAAAGACAATTGCAGTTAGGAATACAAACAGATTGAGCTTGGCATTTTTAGACCTCAGGGGCTTCCTGTAACACTTCCCGTGATTGCATTGAATGCCAGGCTTTTGTTACTGATTTAAAGGCAGGAACTGTTCGCAGGAAAATTAATATTACTCATCAGCCTGGGAGACACTGTGCCAGCCGGGCCTCTGAGTGAGACGATGGAAGTTGTTAAACTATACCTGAATTGGCTTTTTTTCTCCCGAACAGTTCCACAAAGTTTACTAAGGGAGGCTGATCCCAACCATTTCCAATCTACCTCAGTTCCTAGCCAGAGCACCAAAGGTGAAAGAATATACTTTGTATAGCACATCTTGACAAAAAATAAGCTTTTTAAATATTTATCTGTATTTATTAACAGAGGAACATCCCATCATCGGAGGTTCAAAGTTTCCTGAAAACAGGACTATTGTCAGCAATTCACTAATGGCATATGGCTACATTACAGGTAATTTACTACAAAATGAACCAATTTTTCGCTAAACACAGACTACAGAATTATGTAGAAAGTTATTATAAAAAGCACCACAGAATATACCAAACATTTGCAATATGACAAAAGAATATACAAAAAGAATATTTATTTACACACGTCGGTTTACAGTAATTCTATCTGTCAAGATCTTAAAATTAAATTTTGAATTCTGTAATCGTATACATACCCTCTTACCATTTTAACACTTTTTGAGTTTCTTTGTTCTGCAGAATACGAAAGAAAATATTTTGTAAAAATTGGCAACCAAACATTACTGGCACCTATTTACTTATATTGCACGGACACTAAAACCAATGCAAGTAAATTGGTACCAGCTCCCAACATTCTTCAAAATACCTTCTTCAAAACTTTTACAGAAGAAAGTCAAACACTTTCCAAAAAAGATATAAAAAGTAAATGAGTCATTAAGAAAGTGATATGTTTGACTTCTGCAGAGCATCCGGAAATGGCAGGCCTGCTCTTCACTTCAAGTGTTTGTGTGGGGCTTCTGATCATCCTGATAGCTGTTTCAACTCAACTAACCTGCAGTAGACATCTTAATAAACCTAGAACTCTCAGTATGAGTAAAACCACAAAACTAGAAGACGAGGAGCCAATGAATCAGGATGTTGATGATGAGGATGTAGTAGAAAACACGTCTTTGATGGACAGCTCTAATCTTTCAGATATAGGCAGAAAGTTGTATTGTTGGGAGGATGTGACATACACAACAGAGGCAGCGGAGCTAATGGAGAGGATCGAGCGACGAGAGCTTGTAATTCAAGAGATCAGGATGAATGCATACCTAAACGGAAACACATGCATCTTGCATTCATACTTGCCAACTGTTAAGCAGAATGTGCAGTAGCTGAGGTTCATTTCAGATTTTAGTGCCTGGTTTTTTGAGGCAAAAGTTGACATAAGATTCATTTCATGCTGTCTGCTCGAAATAAAGCCATTTGAAGAAATGTTTTTTATGAATTATTTTCTTGATGAAACATTAAATTATATGTGAAACACTAATGTTTGTAAAAATTGTTTTAACCTTGCATGTTAAAAAATGAATCAAATGTTTATTACACAATATTCCTCAGCTTTTCTATAAACGACTTTTCTTGAAAGCTGCACATTTCTGTTTCTCTTGCATGGCCTTGAGCAACCCGTGTGGTGTGATTTATCCTAAAGCTCTCTAAATGAACAGTGATCCTGAGAGCCAAGCAGCAATATCCTGACTTTACACAGCATCAAGTTTCAATTGAGTAACTGCCAGAGGCATAGACAAAGAGAGGAAAGGTGTTGCATCCTTCTCCCAATGAGAAATCTGAATGTCACACTTTGCACAGCATAAAAATATACGTGACACGATTATATTTCCATTCAACTAAAAAGTAGTTTGTATAAAAATGCATACAACTTGCATTAAAAACAGCAGCAGTTTATTTTAAAATAAAATAAGAACATTTTTGAAAATATTAAGTCATCATGACGCACGTTACATTGTGTGATGTCATTTCTACATTGAAGTTTCAGCTCTAGCATATATTCTATTATCTATCTTGGACCCCATTTGATATTCGTGAGCCCCTGGAACTGTCTTTTTAAAGCCTGACGGTCCGACCATTCTGACTGTAGATGCGTGTCATCATCTGCCTCTTCTAGTTTCTACGAATGACATGACAACCCAACATATTAGACAACGAAAAATATTCCTTTAGTTAAAACAATCAAAGCAGACTCATACCGACTATGAAAAGAAAAGAATCAAGATTTACACACTTTGAGTTCTTCCTGTCTCCTGTAGTAGTGCATCATCATCCTCTTTTGCTCCTCTTCATTCACAAGTGGCTCTCGTGCTGGTGCTCCCTGACCTCTCTGAAAAAACACAAATATGAAGAAAATCCATTTTTACCGGAATGTTGAGAAAAATCAAGCATGTATCTAGCTCTGTCAACAATAAAGACGTGAGATGACCTTAAGGCTGTTACATTTCTTGTTACTCAAATTCGCAAGTACACTGTACACTTACTTTTTGCACTTTCACCACTATTTTAGTTTTCTCGTTTTTCCCGATATAATCCTGCAGTTTCTTGCCTTTCTGAAGTTCTTTAGCTGCCCACCAAAGTTGCGCCTCTTCATCTGGGATCACCTGTAGAGATGCCTGTGTTCCAGAAAGATCCTCTTGATTTTCAAACTCCATCCGAATCGGATCATGTGGAGGCAGTCCCATTGGGTATACTATCATCACGGCTCCTCGCAGTTGGTCCAGAGCCTCTTTGACCATGTCCATTGTAAGGCAAACATTCGCCTGTACTTGTTTCTAAAGAGAATAAAACTCATTGAATACAACATAACATACTAATCAAAACTTCACCATGCTTTTTACTAACATACACATACTTTTGAGATTAAAGCTCTGGCATCGTCCATAGTTTTCCTTAACACATCTTTCATCTTCTCATTTGGGGCTGCATAAAAAAGACAGACTTGAGTTATATGAATGAATGAAAGGCAAACTTTATACATGCGTCTGCATGTTAATCTACCGTGTCCATTTCGTCGTCCTATCTCGTCTTTCTTGAAGTCAGCCCCACCGCTGGGAATGCAGCGCTCCTGCCATTCATCCTGCAGTTTCAACTCTAAGATCTGATCTTCGGTCAGTCCTTGCATATTCGGTGGAAGACAGATGCCATGGTCCGCAAGCTCTGAAATTTCTAAAGATCCACAAATATAAATTGGTGATTTAATACACAACTTATTGTTTAACTTTAAAAAGCAATGACAACACAACCAGTTAAGATTGCATGAATACATGTCAGGTGTATGCGTACTATCAGGAATAAGTAAGTATGTGTGCAAAAGTACATAAATTAGCTTTGAAGTGATTTAAACATGATCATACCTGAGCAAATCCTGTCGACCTTTAACCTCTCGTTATAGATCCTTGCTACCTGTAGTGTGAGACTGTCGATCTGTACATCCACAGTTGTGTTAAACAGAAACTGACTCTCATCTCCTCTTTTAACGTGAAGCTGAACCATGTTTAAGCCTCTTTTTGCCCCTGTGAATGACGTAATTTAATAATTAATGCTATTTAAGGGCAGGGAATACAGCTGAGCAGTGCTTACTACTGAGTGTACTCAAACGAGCCGCTCTGTGTTTGAGTTGCCATGGCAGCAACAGCTCCTCAGACCTGGAATATTCTAGCATTAAAAGGCAACGACGCAATAAAATAAACATTTGCTTAAAGTAAAATTCTTGGTTTGATAAATATATCTGATAAATAGTCAAATTACACAATTAATTCAAATTGTACTTACAGTTGCTGCAGCCCTGACAGAAGCGAAAGCAGTGACGCTTGATGTCCTCTGACCGGAAGTTCCGCCCTAATCACAAGTAAAAGTCCCATGAGAAGTTTCCTAAAATAAAAGTGCTTGCTTAATTTGGCAAAGTTATATAGACTTTAATTCTACGTTGTGTTATTTAAATCATACATAAGGTAACGTTGCATATAATGTAATACCAATAGACTGGAATATATTGATATATTTTTATGGCAATTCTATTATGAATAAATATTATTTTGTTGTGAATGTAAAACATTGAATCGAATCATCATTATCTTTAATATAATATAATATAATATAATATAATATAATATAATATAATTTCTACTAATATTTTAAATCTCAATTTGAATTAAATTACAAATCCATAATTGTGTAACTGTTACCATTATAAAGCATTTGTATGTTTATAAAATGTTTAATCATTTAAAGAAATTAAATAAATAAATGAAATAAAAAAAAAATGTTGTTTACCTAACTGTAAAATACGTCATAATACACTGGAATATATTTAGTTATTTTTATAGCAATTCTATTATGAATTAATATTATTTTGTTGTGAATGTAAAACATTGAATCGAATCATCATTGTCTTTAATATAACATGATATTATTTCTACTAATATTTTAATTCTCAATTTAAATTAAATTTCAAACCCATCATTGTTTAATTGTTACCATTATAAAGCATTTGTATGTTTATTAAAGGTTTAATCATTTAAAGAAATTTAATAAATAAATGAAATAAAAAAAGTTGTTTACCTAACTGTAAAACACGTAACAATCCAAGTGACACTTACGTATACCTCAGTCGTGATTGGTGGGTTAAGGATGAAGGCGGCGTGTCTAACCAGGAGTATTCACGTGTGAGTTAGCATGAAACTGTATTTACTTCAATGACAGCCTGGAAAACTAGATCAGAGTGAAGACACTCGGAGAAAGTTTCAATTATTTTATATTTAAACAGATTTTAAGATGAAACAAACTCAAACAGTGCCAGCTTTCGTCAGTAAACTCTGGGCACTTGTAGAAGACCACGCAACAAATGACTTGATTTACTGGAACGAGGTATTTCCGGTTTTATTTCATTTCTGTATTATAGTTATTATAACACTGCTTGACATGAGTTATTATGATATTGTTATATATAAAATATTGCTTACATAGAACATTTAAAGTTCTCTTCTGAATTTCAGATGATGTAATTTGTGTATTCGTCCAGAAAGAGTTAATTATGAAAAGAGTTTTTAATGCATGGGCGAGTTCTGTCTGACCCAGTTTACAAAACACATCCACGTGTACTCTGCTGATGCCAGTGAAGCGAGCTCGCTATTGGTCCGCTGTGCGTCCAATCACTGATCGGGTTATTATTAGAACAGAACAGCGCGCACTGAACCATTGCGTCATATGACAGACAGGTCATCTGGAGTCATGTAGTTGCTTTAAAAACACCTGATCTTAAACACCAAACACAAATCATTATTCCAAAATAACTATATCATATAAGATATGTGCTTCTTTAAATGAGGTTGCCTGTCTTGCCAGTAACATTTATTAAATTGGAGATTTTAAATATATCTTTACATTTATCATTCCATGTGAAATGGATGTGATGTATTTTGCTTTGTTTTTAGCATGTGATTACATTTTAGTTGCAATTTGAAAAATTTATTTCCAAACAAGATTTTTAATTGTGAAATTGTGGCTTTTCGTTACAAACAAGCTGAACTTAAATAGATGAAATACAAAATTCTCGTTTTTGTTAATAATATAAAAAAAAAAACTGTGAGATTCACACATTAAAATATTTCTTGTCAAAAACATCTTAATGCCAAACAAACAAAAAATTGCATGTCTATTCTATTCTATTATACTCTATTCTATTCTACTATATTATAGTATACTTTATTCTATTCTACTATATTATAGTATACTATATTCTATTCCACTATATTATATTATACTATATTCTATTTTATCCTATTCTACTATATTATAGTATTCTATATTCTATTCTACTATATTATATTATACTATATTCTATTTTATCCTATTCTACTATATTATAGTATTCTATATTCTATTCTACTATATTATAGTATACTATATTCTATTCCACTATATTATATTATACTATATTCTATTTTATCCTATTCTACTATATTATAGTATTCTATATTCTATTCTATTCTATCCTATTCTACTATATTATAGTATTCTATATTCTATTCTATTAAATTGTATTCTATTATACCATATATTATATTACATTACATTACATTACATTATATTATATTCTGTTAATTGTAGTATATGTATTTACTAATGTTCACAAATAGCATCTTATTAAAAGTGTTTTTTGTTTCATTTCATTATTTTATATTTTATTTATTCATTTTTATGTTATTATTTTACTTATAGTGTTCTTTAGGAATTGACTTACTGATTTGTACTTGCAATTAATAACAAATAAATTATATATTTTGAACATTTATATATTATGTTTCTATGATATTAAGTGTTACTTCAAACATAAAGAATGCATAGATATCTAAGATACGTCATCTAAGATATTTAAGTTACCAAAGTAAGTTGACTTCTTGCAACCACGAAAATGTGCATACATCACAGATATCAAAATAACATTTCCTGTCTGGTCAGACATTTCTGTAGAAGCAGTATGACATATATAAAGTGATGTTAGAGAAACCACATCCGTCTGTTTCCTGTCTGTTAGGACGGCTCTAGTTTTCTGGTCAAAGATGAGCAACAGTTCAGCAAGGAGGTTCTGCCCCTTTATTTCAAACACAGCAACATGACCAGCTTTGTGCGCCAGCTCAACATGTGTAGGTGTTCCCTATACCATGATATATAATCCATATATCTTATTTCCCTTTTAAGACAAGTATTCTCAAATGCTCCAATGTTTGGTCTGCACATACAGATGGCTTTCACAAGGTGGTGCATGTGGACGCTGGCTTACCCAGATCTGAAGGAGAGGTTGATCGCGTTGAGTTCCAGCATGAGCACTTTCAGAAAGATCAGCCTCATCTTTTGGGCCTCATCCGCAGGAAGGTGATGCTGACACACATTCGTCGGAACGCAAAGCACAACAACATTGATATCAGCACAGCTCTTAACAATGGCATTAAACAACCCTGTTTTTATTTTCTGATGTTGAATAAATGTTTGTGTTTTATATGTGCTGTGTATGTGACTGTATAACTAGGTTTCAGTTAGCAGAGGAAGTGAAGATGGAGGGCAGGTGTCACAGGCGCTCATTCAGGTTAGCCGTGTCAGAGGCTGGCAAGACTCCTCAGACATCAAACTCATGGCTTTGTGCAGGTGAGCTTTTCTCAGAGTCAGTTTGAAAATTCACAAGTCGGAATATAACAGTTTACCCAGGAAAGTGGGAAATAGATTTAATATACAATGCATCGTGTTTGCAACTAGTTTCCCATAAGTGCCTATTCTTTACTTAAGGGATAATGAATGCTTGTGGAGAGAACTGGATTCCTTAAAAATGAAATATCAGCAGCAGCACAAAACAATACACAAGGTAAATAAAAACAATCATGCACATTATACTGTTTTGCTTATGTGAAGATTATTTAGCTTGTCGTTTTGTCCTTTTTCAGATGATCAAGTTCATCATCAACAGTGTTCAAACAAATCGGATTAAAGGTTGCAAACGGAGACTGTGAGTTTTATTGCTCTTACATAGCACTAAAAATACCATGGTCATGGTCAGTTAAACCCATTTTCAGTGTTTACTACAAATATTTTTAGTTTTCTGTTGTAGACATTATTCACTTAAAGTTGTACAAATTTATCCTTAAATGAAAATTCCATCATCATTTACTCGTTTCAAACCTGTATGACTTTTTCTTATGCACAGCACAAAAAAAGATATTTTGAAAAAAGTTGGTAAGCGAACATTATTGGTACCCACTCACTTCTTTTGAACATAAAACCAGTGCAAGTTAATAGGTGCCAGTTACCCACAACGAAATATCTTCTTTTGTGTCCGTCTAAAGAAGCAAAGCACCAGTGGTGCCCATTCACTTCTATTATATGGACAGTCAACCACTGCAAGTGACTGGATGCTAGTTATCAACAAGGTTCAAATTATCTTTATGTTCTTCTAAAGGTCATTCAGGTTTGAAACCACAGGGACTAAGTAATGATGACAGAGATGACAAGATACGCCAACAATTTATATTTTTAATAGGTAAATCACAATTAATAAATAATACAAAATAATATTTTGCTTGTAACTGGAATAAATGCTAAAGAAAGAAACATATTAATGTATCAATAGAAATATATATTATGTATTGATTTTAAAACATAATAATGCTGCTTGTCCACCAACACCTTTGGACATGCCAAAACATTCTACAAGGGTATATTTATTTGGGCAATTCTGTGGAAATATCAACCGTGAGTTTTTACCAAAGGTTTATTAGTATACTTATAGCACAGATATCCAAATTTGGTGGTTCAAATACCAATGTCAGATCTCTTTTAGAGAATTATTCTTATTGTTAGTACATGCTTTTTCATAGTCCAGTTAGGGCCGTTTTCAGGATTGTCACATCCATAACGCTACATTTTGCTCACTTACGGACACATGAACATTAAAATATAGTTATTATTTAATGTTCTATAAAGACATAACCCTTAGTCATTTGTTGGATATTTTGGATCCTGGTTTGAAGATTTTAATTCAAATAAATCTGAATAATTGTAATCTGCAGGTTTATTTACCTTTTTTTTTAAATAGAAAACTACACTGATATTTTTTTTATGTTGAAAAATAATTCTAAGAGCATTTTTACATTTCTACATGACTTCCATAACACAAAATGTCACGTCCATAATGCTAGAATTGCCCATTTCTCTATATTTCTCATCGCATTTCCTTTCTCCACCCAGCCCCATGATTGACAATTCTGTGGAGTTTCAGTCGGCACCAAAATACAGCCGTTCATTCAGCATGAATTCCACACACTGTACCTCCGCTCTCCATGAGATCCCATTTTTTCAAGAGGTACATGTGTTTCTGTTTGAATCCTTTTTGAGTTTCTTATACATCTCATATATGGTTAGAACCCATCCCAACTTATTTTATTTAATATCATATTGAAACCTTGATCAATCAATGGGTTTATGTGACAGGTTGACGTGTCACCTGATGTTTACACAAATGACAGAGTCATCTCTGACACGACAAGTCTGATGGATTCAACACCTGAACCACTGAAGTAAGACTTCAGCTGTGTTTTTTTCAATAGGTCAAACATTTACAAAAAGGAAATGAGAGTTAACGGGTAAAAAAAAAATCCCTTCCCTTTTTTTTTTTTTTTTTTCCAGAGAGACAGTTCTAGAACCACCCACCACTCTCTCTACATTTCTATCACCTGACTCCTCTGCTCTGCCGTCCATGGATCTGGCTTTATCTTTCCTGGATGAACTTGATGTCAAGCAGCCTGAGGACATAATGTTGGAGAGGTTAGAGGAGTGGATGGCCATTTTTGCCATTTATTTTGCCATAAAATCAAAGCTTGCATGACATGACATATTCCGTGTTGCCAATAACTGCATTAATGTTTCTGAACAGAAATGATGTATCTGATCCATTGGCTCTGATTGACTCTAGTGTAGCAGCGATACAACCATGCTTTCCACTGTCCCCAGACCTGGACGATTTCAGCAAGGTCTGTCTTCAATACTTCTTTTATCATCCAATACTTTTTTTATCATCCAATGGGGTCCAGTGTTGTTTGGTTACCCACATTCTTCAAATTATCTTCATTTGGGTTCTGCAGAAAAAGGAAAGTAATGCGGTCATATAGGATTGAAGAGACATCTTATTACGTTCATTTTATTTATTTAAAAAAATATTTACTTATAAGATCATAAATACATTTCTATAAATTTGGTTTGCTGCTTATGTCCTCTTTTTCCAAAAATGCAATGTGCTGGCATTACACTCCAATTATACAAGCATGTGAATTTTGTTGTTTCTATATGACTCATGTTTGGTGTCCCACTCATCGGCAGTTCTTTAGTCATGGATACCACATCTCTGCAGTTAAAGACACGGAAACAGAAACGGAGAGGAAGCAACAAGCCCAGAGCGAAGCCAAAATTCTGCCATACGCCGACATAGGTACACGCTCACCCCATACGCCCACGATTTCCTCATAAAACACACTTTCACCGTGTTGTGCACCTCAAACACAACCTGGTAAAACATCAATGTGTTGTTTTTGTGCAGTTACAAAGCATAGGCATTTGCAAGAAGACATAGGATTGGAACAGGAGCTGTGTGATGGCGGAGAGGGTTCTGATATCTTACCATCACTCCTGCAGCTGGCACAAGAAGCTTCAAGCCTTTCCTTCAGTAACACATCCCTTCCCTTAGAGCTCTCATTGGCTATTTGAACATCAACACACAAACTGAGGTTTTGCACACTACTTTGTACAATAGACATAGAGTTGATCTGTGATGACTGTGAAGGTCCAAGGTTTGGCGCGATGGCCTGTGGGTTGGTACGTAATGTGAGGTAAAGTGGCCATTGGAGTTTGTTTCTCTGGTCTTTTCCTGCCCTGCTCCTCTGTCTTTACCCGACTCCTTTCCACTGTCTTATCATAGTGAAGGCAAAAGCCCATAAATATATCTTGAAAAAAATCATGTGTTGTTTGATTGCATGTCAACTTAGTATTGCAACTTAATAAACCATAGATCGAAAGTAGCATTAAAATTTTGAAAATATCTTACAAAGACAAATAATGTAGCGTGTTATCAAACTATAATGTGGGATTCTATGTGGTTGCACTTTATTAGTCATCTGTATATCAAAGAATAAAGCATTTTTAAATAATACCAAAATACAATGTATTATTTTTGTTCACTGTTTAGCATACAAACACAATATATGAACAAGTAAGTTTGTTATATTTAAATAAAGATAACTATTGCTTTAAGTTTATGAAACGTGTTTTGCATAATTAACCTTTCTCCTTAAAGTTTAATATGTCAGTATAAATTCTAATTTACACACAATATCAGCATTACACATTTGTATTATTCTCATATTAAAGGTCCCGTTCTTCGTGGTTTTTAAAGCTTTGATTGTGTTTAGTGTGCAATATAACATGTGTTCATGTTTAGCATGTAAAATAACCCATGTTTTACTTTTCTGTATACTGCTGTTTTCACCGTCATAAAACGGCTGATAACTTCTTTGTCTGATAAAGTCCCTTCTTCAGAGATAGGTTACGAGTTCTGATTGGGCCAGCGATTCCTGTGTTATGATTGGACAGCAAAGTTGGCATCTGTTTCACGGAAAGGTGACGCCGCTCACCAACACATGGAGATACATGCTCTCAGTGTTATCTTAAACGTAGACCATAGATGAAGAGGATTAAGTAGAACCTGTGCAAGCATGACTTTTGGATACATCTAAACAGAACAATAATTCATGTGTCCGCAGCTAAACTTTACTCCTATCTAAACTAGCATGTGTTTAAACAATAAACAATAGATCTAATCAACAAATATTTCAACTGATCATTACAAACACAAACAATCAACGGTGTCCGGTTGTATTACTACACTTTTTTGTCGGATTAGTTTCAATAAGTACAGTGTTGCCCTTTGTGTAATAAGTTAGAGAAACTTTTAAACGCACCAACTTAATTAATAAGATATACTTACAGGTTGTGGTTAATAAACACTTTTATCCACCTTCTCCAGACGAAGAAAAAACTACTCCATCTTCCAAGAATAATCTTTGTGTAAATCCGGCATTAAACTGATTGAGGAAGCTGTCCTCAGTAAAATGTGGATTATAATGTGGATTATTTTCGGGAACATAAATTGCATTCATTGATCTGTAAGTACAGATTGGACTCCGGGATGAAAACAGAGTTTCGATGACATGGTGACAAACAAACACAACTCTTCCTCTTCTCCGTGGGAGTTCAACAAGACCACACCCCCTTTTGGAGTATTCCCGTGGGTGGAGATTGATCGTGATAGTGACATCACTGAAGCAGGAAGTAGAGGAATGTAGTCCAACCAGGCCGGTTTTTGTTTGGCGAATACTGTCGCTTTGGATAAAAGCGTCAGCTAAATGACAAAATATAATGTAAATTTAATATCTTGCTCGGCATTGAACTTAAAGCAGTTGGTATTTATACTCTAGCAACATTATTCACATATTCAAGTTTGAAAATGTTATCACGCACCTTTAAGACCTTTAATATTATACACTTTGACTAAGGGGTCTCAAACCGGTGTCCTGTCCAGTGGTCCCCCTCCCTCTGGCTCCCAATTGACAAAAAAAAAATAGAATACAATCAGGCCCATGAATATATTATTATTGTTATTTTTACTATTTGCAGTTGATTTACAGCACTTTAAATCACCCATGCAATATTTATTGGAAACAAATGGTTCATTATAAATTATATTGTGATGTTATAAAAAAAACTGTGGTCGCTTACCAACAGTTTACATTACTCAGTGATTTAGTGATTTACATACCACTTGCAATATATACGTGTGTGTTTACAGTAACGTCACTTTAAATCTGATGAATAAGTAACCCAAGATATATTTATTACAGGTGTTTGATTATATGTGCGTCAATTTATTTTAAAGAAATGTGAACAAACGTTTTAGCAATTTAAATAAGTTTCCGGAACTTTGTGTGCCTTGAAATGGCCCTCCTATATTTAAGTGAAGGTATTGGCCGACAGCCAGTTTGAGTTTAAGAACCCTGCTTTATCTGAAGGCCTCTAAAAACAGAACGTGGTTTTTCGTCACCAGGAAATAACATGTGTCAGCACCAACATGCACACTGTGGTGATTTTGAACAGGAAAGATCGATGCATTTAGCTAGAGATCGAGATATGTGACTTTCTTTTAAGATGATGATGTTGTTGTTATTCAGTCTTTATTTTTGGAGCATTCCTTCACTGGCATCATGTAAACCAAGTGAGTATCCGACTGTTTTTACATGTACATTTTTTTTTTTGATTTAGTGTAACATTGCTATTTTTCTCAAATGTACAGTAATAAGTTCACGGAACACAAAGTAATATCAAACTGTAAAAAGGTTGTTTTTTTAAGTACTTCTTGGTTTCGTATTTTCTGTTTCCCATCAGTACGGAAGTCAGTTTTTGTGAAGGCTGTAAAATATATTCTAACCCAATGTGTTGGGGCACAAATGTTTGGAGATGAAATATTTCATCAGTAGAATTGACCTGTTTATCATTCTGATGAATGGTAAAATGTATGAAGCCTTTTGAAAAGTTGTAAACACAAAATAATTCGACAAGTTGCTTTTCAATGTGTCTGTATTCGTGATCTTGATGCGCAACATGGCGTTTAAGCCTTTTAGCTTACTATCATATCATGACCAGAGAAAAATATTCCAAAAGAATACTGTGTTTATAATCTTTCTATTTTCTGTTCACTACTATCTTTTCTATTTTTATCTCCTAAAATAAAACTCATTTCTAGTTCAGAAGATTAACTGATAAACATCACATATTAGAGTTGACTTTTGTAGTTTGAAGGGAAACTCCTACCAAAAATGAAACATCTGTCATCATTTTCCCCTCCCGAATTGTTTAAAACCTGAAACTTAATTTCTTAGTACTTCTAAATAAAATATATATATATATATTTAGAAGAATATTAGCAACTGACATTTCCTGGGTACTGTTGATTACCTTAAAGAATTTAAATGGTTGCCAAAGCTCATAACCATTTGATATTTCAAAATATAACATTTTTCTAAATATAATTTTCTGTGTTCAAAAGAATAAAAGACTTTATTTTTCAACTATGGTCGTCAATGGGGCCACAGATATTCTTTCAAATATCTCCCTTTGTGTTCAATCGATAAAGACAACTGTACAAATTAAGAAAAACTTGTTGGTGGGTAATGCCTGACAGAATGTTCATATTTGGGTGAACTATACCTTTAATATAATCTAAAACTTTTCTTATATTACAGTTTTTTAACTTTATTTTTCTAGTGTTGTTGGGCAACATGTCTCTTTAATTTGTACTTTTTCCTCACACAGACATAAACTGTCTTGTGATTGATCTGAAATATGTGAACTGTACATGGACTGAGCAGGGAAACCCAAAACACAATTACATATTCGAGAGCAGGTATTTAACAAAACCACACAACAAACACACTTCCATTTGAACAATGCTTTAGGATTAATGTATGTGTTTTCTTATAGGTTTGCGAATAATGACAAACAGAAGTGTTCTGAATATCACAAGATTAATGGTGTTAATGTGGGCTGCGTGTTTCCATACCGTGAAACTCAAAGATTCTATTCACTTGACACATGGTTGTATGACAGCGATGATCGTTTGCTGTCAAATCAGACGCATCAACTGAAACATGAGGGTATGAAAAATCATTCATTATAATTCACATTAACTGTGTACTGTGCAAAAAAGTTTGAATTAATGAATTCAAGAAGTATATATAAAAACTTAAACAAACATATACATAATTTAGAAAAATATCAAATTTTGATTTATTCTGATTAATAAATTCCTACTTCTAAATTTGTAAACAGTGAAGCTTCACCCTCCGTATAATCTGACTGTGGAGGCGAGAAAGGACACTCAACTGTGGCTTTATTGGAATGTAACACAGAACACCAACTGCATTAAAAGTCAAGTTCGCTACAGAATGGGCAACATGGACTGGCAGGTAAAGTGTTTTAAAAATACTTCTGGGTTCAATTCCAGATTAGGGTCAAACTTTCCAATACAGCCAAATGTAATTTTATTGATTTGTGAACGATTGTATTGAAACTTAACCTTAATTCTCTCTGCAGACCAACGACCCACCCAGCAACACCTTCAGCTTACCCTTTCCATCCAAAAAACGGCATGAGTTCCAGGTCAGGGCCACGATCAGTTCACATTGTGGAGAATCCAGGTTTTGGAGCGACTGGAGTGAGCCTTTGTACTGGGGACCTACAAAGTCTAATAACGACACAGGTACTGACGCAACTTGACAACATTATGTTTGAAATGTGTTTATCTAAACAAAACAAAATCTTCTAAGAATGCTTTTGGAAGATCATATTGTGAATTTTGACAAGAGGCTGTAAAAAAATAAGCAATGCTGAATTATATAAGACTATTTTAAGAAATTATTAAACTTTAAAAGACATACGACCTTCTACTAATAAGCAGCACACATTACAACTAGCAAAACTTTTTTTTTTTTAAGAGATACTTCAAGCAAAATGAAATTTCTGTCGTGAATTGCACACCGTCAGGTTATTTCAAACCTGTATAAATGTCTTTTTTGTGTTGAACACAAGAAAACCATTTAGAAAAACGTTAGTAGCTGATTTTTCCTGGGTACCATCAACTAATGTAGTAGAATCTTATGTGGTAAAAAACAAGATTTACTTCTACTCTAAAATCCCAGTTAACATTCTCCAAAATATGTTTCTTTGTGTTCAGAAAGTTTGAAACAATTAGAAATTAAGTAATTCATAATCCATTCTATATCTTTGGGAGAATAATCCCTTTAATATCATCTGGAAAGTGTTGCCAATAAATAATCCATAGTTTTTAACTTTTCTTGTTTTAAGTGTACTGAAGGAAGTCGATTAATTTCACATTATTACACATAGTTTTTTCATTAATTCTCACAACTGTCTTGTCATAAATAAAAATACTGAACTCTTATTTGTTTGGCAACACTATTAATTAAGCCTTAATATTTCACAAGTGGCCAAATATGGCATATAGACTTCTTTATGAGTCCTAACTTACAGAAACTCTGTGTTTTTCCCAGAAAGCCCAGTTTCAATGTCTGTTCCATCACTAGTGCTGTATGTAACAGCTGCCATAGTGATGCTTGTCATTCTCTCCTGCTTGACGGTCCATAGCGAGAGGTTTGTGTTCAATTTGTATATATAACATTAAAATGTTTTCTTAGCCTTTGAATGCCTAAAGTGTTAAAAAAATTAATGAATTTTTATAATGTGATGTTGAAGATTAAGGATAATCTTGATACCAGTGGTGCCAAACGCAGGTCGAAATGTGAGCAAATATCTTGCAGCGTTATTTGACAACTATGATGGCAACGTGGAGGTAAATATGTGTTTATCAATCACTTCCATAAGTGATCAGCTAAGGAGTAATGTCCCATCTCTGATATAAAGTGGAAAACTTTGGAAAGACCTGGAGAATGAGTGTATTTATGTTTTTCCTTTTTACACAGAAATGGATTTCAATCTCTAAAGATCTGGAGAAAGGATTCAAACCCAATTTCACAGAGCGAGCATGTCCTGTGCGTGAGTACAGAATCGTGTCCCAGTTAAGCAGTGACAGCGGAAGTGACATCTCAATGCCGACAGATGTATCATCAGATTATCAGTGCATGCACTGCTATTCATCCGCCTCAACCATACCTGGATCTGCCGAATCCTTCGCGACCCAGCCTCCATCTCAGATGTATAATCCGGTTTAGTCAGTTAGTCAGAAGCTAGTGATCTAAAAGATAAGATGTTAGATAGATGTTGTTAGGACAGAATCAGACAGTGTTAGAAGAGATTCTGTAAGTGTTGGGTACTTGGGTACAAAGAAATATTGCTTTTACATGTTTTCTCAGGTGTTTTCCTGTTTTAAGTGGCACATATCTAAAAAAAGTCAGTTTTAGAACATGCATATTTTGTATTGACCTGGATCCATCATTGGTTAAAACAGACCTGATATATTGTTTTACTTTTTCATATGAATGTTTTGTATAAGTCTTGAAGCTCAACACAGAAGAGAGACGCTGCAAAGCCATATTTTTATGGTTTATTTTGTTAAAGTCAGATCAAATGCATGTTTGTGCAGATTAAGGGTTAAAACCTCTAGAGATCACTTAATTTCCTTTAAGCAAAGCTTGGGACCTTCTCTGATAAGTAACAGAAGCTAAAACACATCGTATCAAATCTTCACCTATTTTGGCATTGTTTCTGGAAATGTATCTTTTTAATTTTTTTTAATCTTTTTAAACACATACGTGATGCTCTTTATTGAATGCAACTTATTTTCAATAATTCAATAAAGATTATTTTCATAATAATACATTTATTGATTCACTTAACAATAAATGCCTCAGTTTGTGCAGAAACATTTTAAAATGTTAAATCTTTTTACTACCCAAAATCAAAATGATTCTGGCTTTAAATTAGTTAGATATTTTTGTATCTATATTAACCAGATACTACACAAATAACTAGAATATTTAAGAATTTGTCATATGATCTTTAATATACGTTTTATCTTAAAAACCTACTATAAAAAATTATCTTGCAATAACAGACTGTAGGACTGCAGAGACATACCATGAAAAATGTATGTTTTGTTAGACAAAACAATTGCTGATTTCCCCTTCATATTTTAGTTTGATTAAAACTATGATAAAAACTTTATTTCACTTATTCATGACATATAATCATTGATTGCTATTCCACTAAAACAAAGACAAACACTGCATAAATCCCCCAACCCTACAGTAATGTTACATTTATAAATAATATATTTTTATGTGCTATTATAGGGGGCAAATAATGGCTAAGAAAGTGTTTTAATGTGCGTGGGTGTCTGAAGATTATCTTGAATTTATGCAAGCTGATCTTCATATTGTTTTCTAAAGCAGTCTCCAGCAGGAAAGAAATCCCAGCACCGCTCCTGGTACATCTTCCACACATATGACTCCTTAAAACACATATATTTTTATATGAATATTTCCATGCATTCTATGAGGCTTAAACTCATGTCTTCTGTAAACATAAAGACATCAAATACAAAGACACCTTACTCAATGTTATAAAAATTTGAATATAAATCAAGTAACCTGCTCTTATCGTGCATTACCTGCCCAGTGTGCTCAGTTTCATCTTTGTTGATTAAATACATCAGGAAGAACCTAGGAAAGACAGAAAGGTCAGTGGAATTTGGGTGTGCGTGCGTGCGTGTGTGTTCCCGTGTATGAGAGAGAGACTGTGATATCATAAGGGCCTGACTCCATAACTTACATGTAATTGGCCAGGTTGTGTTCTTCAAGCGTATGAGTTTCAAAGCCATGTGGAGTTGTATCAAAATAATCACTTCCTATTCCACATATAAAGCACTTGGTCTGAAGAACATAAGATGAAAAATCGGTCAATAAAATCAACTTGAACAACAACATTATGCAAAAGTCTTAGGCACGTCAGTACTTTCTTCTCTCATGCAATGATAGATATAATAGATAAGGATGCCAGATCTCTGTGTTGAGCATTGGCTACTGTGACACATCTTGTGCATACAACCTGAATCTTTACAAATACTGTTAAATTAAACGTTGAGAAATAATACACCATTATAAATTACATAAATAACTGACTTCAAAACATTTCCTGGGGTGAACATGCTGACAGCTTAAGACTTTGGCACAGTAATGTATATACATATATAAATATTGCAGTAAAATATGTACCTCCATGTCTTCTTTGACTTGTTCTTGTTGGTCTCTCAGTTCACCGAAAGCATCAATGATTAAACCTATTCAGACGACCGACAAAGGTTTAAAATGGTGTTTTAAGTAATTTTTTGGATATTCAGAATGTGCAATTTTGAATGAAGCCAACCTTTGAAAACTGTATCGAAATATGAAATTAAAGACATTTTAATGCAATGCGCTTTACCTTGAATGATGGCGAGCAGGATGACAATGACGAAGAAGAAGAAGGTGATGTCGAAGACCACACGATAGAGTTCATACTCATCACCTGCTGGATCTTCAATCTCATCTCCTATACCTCCTCCTGCTCGCACACCCACGTACATGTGGAACAGGTAGCACTGCAGAGAGAACAAACTATTTAAAGGGATTGTTTTCCAGGTGCACCACAAAAGTGATAAAAAATACTTCAAAAGACTGATAATATAAAACAATTTGAAATCCTTGAACATTCACCGTCATCATGTCGTCGCACTTCATGTCTGGCTCATCCTCATCTTCGCTCTTATTGTAGAACTTTCTGAAGAAGTTGAAGGCCACCACAGTGTAGAGGTACACAACCACAGCCAACAAACCTACAGTCATCATTAACTGAAACAATACAGCAGAGTCAAGCAGATAAAAAATCATATACGTCTCTATGACACCAAATTAAATAAATTTCAGATGTCTTTTGAGGTTTGATGCACTCAGAGTTCTTGGTTTCACCTGCTTTCCATTGTGCGTGACCGAGGACAGAATTGTGCGGAGAGTCTTGACCCCCATTGCGATGTCAAGCAAGTGACAGGCATAAAAGAAGTTATTGTAATGTCCAAGAAGTGACATGACTGTGTACCACACCAGGTAGAGGAAAGTCTGTTAAGAGAAAACACTTTAGGACTTGTGCATGGAAATCATTCAGATCTTAATATCAGCCAACAATATACGACTTACGTTGTCTGTAAACACGACTCCAAACTTCCAAATCTGATATTTGATGTCAATGGCGGTGAGCCTTAAAAACATGAAAACAAAATATGATTCTTAATCACATCAATTATGGTTATGAATTAAGCATCACAGACTTATTATTAGTGCTTATTTATTGCTTCATCTAATACCATGCAAGCATAGAGTTGTCTGGCTCTTCGGGTTTCTTGTCTGTCTGTTGTTTGCTGACATCCAATGATGCCAGATCCATCCCCAGCAGCTCAGCAATTCGCTCACGTCCGTAAATGTCGCCGTATTTATCCAGAACCTCAAAACACAAAATCAGCAATAAATGCAATGACTTTAAAGTTAAATGTTAAACAAAAAAATCAACAATTTGTTGTAAGTTATTTACCCTCTTGTCATTTTTAAAGCTCTATGACTTTTTTCCCTGCAGAACACTGAAGAAGACATTTTGAAAAATGTTGGTAACCAAACACTGTTGCTACCCACTCAATTATGTTGTATGGAAACAAAACCAATGTCGTTTGGTTTTCAACATACTTCAAAATATCTTATTTTATGTTCAGCAGAAGAAAGTCATAAAGGGTTACAATAACAATGTTTGAGAATATTATATGTTTACCTTTCGCTTTACAAACTTGTCCCAGTAGTTGGTGGGAAAAGAACTAAAACAAAAAAACACAAGCATCAATTCCTTCTTGCTGCTAACGCAAAGCTCTTGTTAAGCTAAAAAAGGAATCAGTGTTGTATAGAAGAGCATCTCTCAGCGCTTACGGTGTGTTAAGTACCAGTCTGTCCCACTGGCCCTTGATGTCATCATCCTCCGGCTGCTCCGTTATGTAAAGACCATCAAACTCTAGCTTCCTTGCAAGCTCTTTCTCCCTCTTGAAGATTACCAGTGGAATCTAATAGGCATGGTACGTTATACTGATTATATCCTCAATCAGGAATTTAAGAAAAAATAATCATTTTAAGAAAATTATGTAGTGGTTCAAACCTTGAGGCAGTTATATCCAATGATGGTTATGAATGCGATGACGGTGTGCAGAATTGCTAGGCCAGCCATAGTGGGCCTCATGTATCCTGTGCTCTCTTCCAAGAAATAATAAACAGGACCTTCCTCATCGTCGTCCCCATCATCATCAACACCAGAACCCTCAGCCTCCTCACCGCAACCTTCAAACAGTCCAGAGCCTTCAAATAAACCAGAACCTTCAGAGTCTTCATAATCGGGAGGACTATCTGATACCTAAGGAGATAAGAGGATAAATAAAATACTTAATATATGTGGAGAATAAATTCCTACACAATGTTTGATTTAAAATCATACCTTGTAGAAAAGCAGAATAAAGTTGAGGGCAAAGGCAATGAACAGAGCCAGGAAACGAAGGTTGTAGAAGTTTCGGGACAAACAGTTCTGAAAAGTTGATAGGTATACGAATACTCATTGAATTTAAAAAAGACTGGGGTAAATATTAACGAAGTCATTTACATTCACTTTTTTATCCTACCATAAATTTATTTCTTTGAACATCTAACTCATTCCAGAGCTCAAATCCGGCTCCTTTGGCAGGTTTCTTTTCCTTCTTGGTTTTGGTGGCTCTCTCGACTTTTGGTTCCTCCGGTGTTGTCTCAGACTTGGCTTCTGCTGCCTTCTCGACCTTTTCACCATTCTCAGTGCTATTAATTTAATATAGTCAATGTATATTTTTCATAAGTTTTCTATTAAAATATTTTTCACAATTTTCAAACTTCTATTTACTGCGAGTAGCCAGAACACTAAAGAAGATATTTTGAAGAACGTTGGTAACTGAACAGCAGAGGCACCCAAACACTCGTATTGCATGCATGCAAAACCAAGGAAATGGGTGCCAGTTACCAGCATTCTTTAAAATATCTTATTTTCTTTTTAAGTTTAAAAAGTTGTGAGGGTGAGTAATTGATAAAACAACCATTACTTTAAGGATCACAAAAGGTCACATCACCTTAAAAATTCTATTTTGAGAAGCACTGAAACAAACTTTAAGGATAAGTAGACTAATAGAAAAGTATGACGGTCACTTACTCTGCTTTCTCTGGTTCAGGTGGAGGTTCTTCAATGGCTGGAGGTTGCTCAGATCCGGCTGCTTCTGGCTGCTGTCACAAAAAACAACAACATTTGTTTATATACTGTTAAGTGTGTGGCTTGATGATGGTTTCTGTAAAGATTAAGTTGGGCCCAGGAGTACTTTGAAAAGTTTGATGAATAAGAACCATACCATTTTCCTCTTCAATAAAGGCGTGCCCTCAGGAGTAGGTGGCTCTACAGGGGTTGTATCACCCATATCTCCAAGCCCACCGGGCGTGTCAATACCTGGAATTTTCCCACCGTCAGCTTCTTGATGATCTTCATCTTCTTCCTCTCCACCTCCGGCGTCCATGGAGTCTGCTATTCCGCCCATTTCCTGTTCCTCCCCACTTCTTGGTTCTCCGGGAAGGTCTCCATGCACTTCATCCTGCGTGGGATCCGGCATGCTGGCTAGTATCTCTGTCACCGTGATGTTCTTGGCCCCTTCTACTAAACCTCCTCCAAAAAGTGTTTGCCAGATGAGTAGGAAAAAACCTTTACAAATGCTGTAGATGAAATGCAGAATGCCCATGAGGATCGTCCATAGAAATGTTGCAAGACCTACGATCATTTCCTTGATGGTCATCTTCCTGAGCCTGCGATACTGTCGGCGGATATTACGAAAGGTAAACATGCCCAGGAAGTTCATGATGCTTTTAATGAAATCTGCAAAGGCAGAGCTTGATTCCGGTTGGCCGTCCTCTCCAACGCCTTCCTCATCTCCTCCTTCTCCTCCTTCGGTTTCATCCACATCATCTTCCTCTTTTCCCTCCTCGTCTTGCTCGGAAATCTGTGAAGCAATGTTCATCTCGAAGATGGTGTCCTCACAGAAGTTCACGAAGAGCTCCATCTTCTCTGACTCGCCACCTTCGTTGACCACATCAAATATGAACTGTCGCTTGGACTCCTTTACCTGAGGCATCTCCCATTGTTTACGATTCACCTCGCTGATCTCAAAGTAGATTCTCTCAATCTTTCTGCTGGCACCCATTATTTCGATTCGACCCAAGAAGGGGCGGAAATAGTTCAGGACGCTCTCGGCCTGTTCGAGGAAGTTGTGTAATCGGGTATCATGAGGGACGTGCTCAGAGAGGTTGGTTAGTAGCACTGCGATGTTAAAGCCGATATCTTTTGCTGGTTCTTCGAAGCGGTTGGAGAACTCCTCGTAATTGATCATCTCGTTTTCATCCGCTTCTGAGCAAGACAACAGGAACTGGATCTCTGATGGTGTGTATTGTTTCTGACTGTCCATGGCTTTCTGAAAGTCCTTTTTGGATATCAATCCTCTCGGGTCGGTCACATAGTCACGGAAAGCATCTGACGCAACAATGTCCTTGAGCTTGAGGAACATGTCGAAGAATTTGAGGATCATTTCAACGTTGCTAGAGGATTCCACAAGCATGTCTACCATTTGGCGAGCAATGGTGCCGTTTACAACATTACCTGTTACACATTGAAAATAAACAATATTTTAAGTACAGCATACATTCACATATGTACTATTTACTAAAAATTCAGAACTTAAAGTGATAGTTATTTAATTATTTTAAACCTGTATGATTTTCTTTGAAATTTCTTGTTTTGTGATTAGCACAAGAAAGTTGGTAACCGAACATCCAAACGCACACTCTAAACTAAATTAAATGTGGCTTGGTGAATATCACAAGATAAACAGTTTATTAACTTAATTTCGCAACTTTCAAATTTACAATTTTTTGTTCAAGTTGTTCCAAATAATAACACAGTTTTAACAGTTGTTTGAGTGCACTAGTTCGTGTCATAACCTCCAGGGCAGCAACCAATCAGATTTCAAGAAGGGACACATTACAGACGTTTTGTGTTGCTGTCCCAAAAGGTTAAGAAATGGCTCTCTCACACCTTATCTGCATTGGTTCGTTGTAAGTTGCTTTGGATAAAAGCGTCTGCTAAATGCCTAAATGTAAATGTAATACAGTAAAACTGTTCAGCTACCAATATTCTTCAAAATTTATTTTATGTTCTGTAGAAGAAACAAGGCCACTAAGGTTTTAAATGACAAGAGGGTTGGTTAACGATGACAAACTTTTCGTAATGTTTAGAAAAGGCCTTTAAGAAAAGTCTGGTGGTTTTTTATACCCTCAAGGAGAGACAGCAACATGACCACCATGTCTTTCTGAAGGTCCAACAGCTCCTTCAGAAGACCAATCTGACTGGAATCCTAAAAGAAAACAAAATAATACAACCTCTGCAATAACAAATTATACATGCAAATATCAGAACTTTGAAACTGAAAATGTATATATTATCGGATCAGCCGATGTTTGCAATGATCCTTGGCCAAAAAAAAAAAAGATTTAAATGTGTCAGAAATGGTTTGGAATAATTTAAAAAAAGGACCGAAAATATTTGTAATATTATGTAATACTACGTTTAAAAATATAATCAAATGCAGCAACAATGGAAGATTAATGATTAAAAAATAACACTAAACATGCAAACATGCAAAATCACTCTAGAAGTAGTATTTGTAAATTATTAAAAACAGAATCCCACAAATTTCATTAATAAAATAGAAAATTCAGAAGCTTAAGTTATCCGACAGAAATTTTCCCAAGCTGTTTGAACCAATTGCTGTCTAAAGTATAATTTAGCATAAATATATAACAAAAAACTACAAAGTAGCTTAAAACTATGAAAACTAACAATAAACTATGATAATCCTTAAATGTTTTCCAATCTCTGGTTCAAACAACCTGGATTCATAAATCTGGAACAAAAACGGGGGAGAGGGGACTGAAATTCCACCACTTCAATAAAAAAATAAAGTGATACATACTCTTCCCTGCACAGACCATATGAAAAACAGTTGCATTCATCAGTAGAGCATTTAAAGCAAAAACAATATTACATTCCAACACACTAGCAGTCAGAAAGTTTGCGGAATGTAACATGTTTTACATTCTATTTATAACATTTAAGTAAAAGCATCATTAAAACAGTTTATAGTATGTATATGTATATTATTACCATGCATTATCCATTAGACACTATGTGTCCTTTTAGTACAAATTAATTACATTCTGCGATTTTAACACATGATGCTCAGATACAGAAAATACTGTTTAATGTAGAAATTAGAATAAACACTATTTACTTTTAATCCACATGAATGATTTCACAGCATGTGCTGTGACATATGAATACGAATATAACGTAAGTTACCTGAGCAAGTTTCATCATCATATGTGCGAACACATGTAGGAAGCCCACCACTGCGTCCCACAGGCGACTGTGGGCCAGAGACTGCTGGTTACCAGTGCAGGGACCCTGGAACGGACCAGAAAAAATCATTCACGGAGAATTGAAACAGCTTTAACAAATAATCATAATCAATATTGAAGTGATAATTCAACTTAAAATAAAAAATGTGTCATCATTCACTAAACCTCTTTCCATTTCAAACCTGTTTGACTTTTTTCTTCCACATAACACAAAATAAAATATTTAAAAAAAGGTTGGGAACGGAACAGGGGGAGGAACCCATTAACTCCTCTTGTATGTACACAAAACTAATGCAAGTAAATAGGTGCCAGTTTACAAAAAAATTTTAATTGCACCGTTAAAGAAAAAGGTCAAACATGTTTAAAAGAAAAGAGGGTGAGCAAATGTTGACACAATATTTTAATTATTTGGTAAACTCACACTTCAAGGAAAAAAACAAATATAGATTTTTGTGTTTAAGAATGGAAAGGTTTTCTCAAATCAATAATAAGACACACCTGGATATACTCGGTGAGGCTGTTGAACACCTGTTTGGCAACAGTCATGGCTTTGGAGAAGTTCCTCTTGCCTGGTTCATCTATAATGTCCTTCCCTGAGTAATACCAGTAAAAATCACTGATCGACTCCTGGAGAAACATAAGCAATGCAGTTTTAAAAAAAAAGATTAAATACGCTGCTAAATTGGCCAAGTACAAAAATCCATATATTTTCAAAGCTGTGTGGCTTTATATGAATTATTTAATGTATGAGAATAAAATGACCTCACCTGCAGTCTTAGCAGGTAATCCACCGTGCAGATAATGACATTGATAGTGGTTGTGCTTCCTGTCTGTGTTCTCAAGTAGTTCTGGAAGTCTGAGGTCAAGTAAACTAACAGTTAGTAACAAATACCAATACCGGGACAATTTAACAAAATATAAATAGAAAATCTACAAAATATTATTTTACAGGAGTACATAGTAAAACATGAATCCCAAAAACCAACAGTTGTATTTGCTTATGAAAATCTGTGCAAAAAACATTAATAAATTTTTTAATAGAAAATCAAACATTTCAGGTTTTAAAAATTGACAAATATTTCAATATTTCATAATATATTTGTAATATACACAAATTATTTTCGTTAAATTCTAGTAGAAATATTGAGTTAATCAGATTTACTTGTTTTTTTCTTACATGTTCACAACATTTAAACAGTATTTCTTTACACTTAGGATTTAGCACTCACCATTGTTGTGACCCTCACAGAGTAGCTGCAGGAAGCGGAAGAGGTCACAAGTGAACTCATCATCTGCCATGACCTTCTCACCTGTGCAAAAGGGCCGAAAACAAGTAACATATCACCATATCATGTTGGCTGGGTCTTTGTGACTTTAATCGCAGGTTTAGTGACAGGACAATCAGATTAAAACACATAAGTGATAAAAAGACAGGAAGTGAAAAAGAACGAGAGCTTGAGCGCACACAAACCTCACTTCTGGTATGTTACTATGTTAGTGCAAACCACAGGATATTTGTCCCTTCTCGCACACAAAGCAGAAACCTAAAATCATTATCTAAGCCTGAACTTCAACAGCATAAAATGAGACAGAACCACCTTACCCAAATAACACATAAAGTGACCACATAAATAGTGCACATACACGATCATGTGTGTGTTTATGATCACAGATATAACAACACCGATATATACAAACATACTGTAGCAGAAGTAATTAATATCTGAAGCCCTAATTGAAGCAATATTAACATGCTTGACAGACCTACTGCAATCCTAATCCTCAACTGTGTTTACAGGCGCATTTAAAACCCTGAAATGTCCTTTCACCTAATAATTTGACCAGTTATAGTGATAGTTCACCCAAAAACTGAAATTTATAATCATTTATTCACCCTTTTGTCATTTCAAACCAGCAAGACTTTCTTTAGCAGAGCATGCCAGAAGGTATTTTAAAGAATGTCGTTAACCAAACCAATTAACTTGCATTGGTTGTGTCCATGGAATAGAATAGAAAAATGTGTGTTGCCATTGTTCTTTAACAAACATTCTTCAAAATAACTTCGTTTGCACTCTGCAGAGGAAAGAAAGTCTGAAAGGTTTGAAATGACAAAACGGTAAATAAATGATGTTGGGGTGAATAGATAAAACACACAGTTTCCCATATTATTAAAAGGCAAGACAATGTTAGACCGGACTTGGTTCAATTCATATCAAATGTCTGACTTTGTTATTCTCTTTTTTGTTAGAAACAAACACGTATGCTCAACCTTTCACACATTTTAAGTGCTGTCGTGTAAACCTTCAAGGACTTCGAATATGCAAAGAGGCTCATAATGCAAAAAGCCATTCTACGATTTTCCACTGACAATGTTTTTCAAGTAGATCTATAAAATATAGAGGATTATTTATCGTATGACCTATCCTAAATTATTATTATTATTATTGACCAGTCAAATTTCAGAGTTCTAGAGTTACAGTAGATCTGTGTTGTAACACTCAAGGTCAACATCAAAACACACTTCAGTCACATTCTCTGGTTGTATTCAAGTGTCTGCAGAATGACTGTAGAATGGTCAATGCTGATAACGACACTGAAATTAGACACTTTACCCTCAATAACATACAGTGATGTGACTGAGAGTGTTTTTTATATAACCTACAAATATATTTAACTTCAAAACCAACAAACAAATTTTAAAAGAGATCAAAGGACAGATAGAAGCGACAGGTAGAGAGAAATGAAAAAAAGAGGGACAGATGCGTTATTTACCCCGTTCTAGCTTCATGTCTGAGGCCCGTGAAGGTAATGACGGAAAAAGAGGAAGGGAAGAGTATGGTCATGGAAAAAGAGGGATGGTGAGTGGAGGGCAAACAGACGACATGGAGTGAAAAGGGTATTATTTATGGTCAACATCAGCTCATTCACATAATCTGTTTATTGACATTAATTATATTAGACTAGATACATGGTGGGAGAGTATGACAATGTGATTACAAAGAATTCATTAAACTAATCGATTTGGTCGTGTTAGAAAGACCAAACAAGTATGAATATACACTAAAGGTCAAAATCATGGGACACCATAATTGTAATTGTAAAAATGTGTGATTTACAGGTGTAAGCTAAAATTTGTCAAATTAGTTAATTAGACAAAAGTGTAATTTAGAATTTGAAATGGATGACTTTAACTGAAATTGAAGAATAATACGTCAATATGTGCACAGAATAGACACGGATTCTGGCCTTAATATGGCACTTGATAAAATGACAAGAAAACATTATTATACATTTTAGTCAAAAGGTGAGATTTAGTAACAAGATAGTTCCCATAATTCCTTTTGTTTTATTTCATGATCATGATGTGTTTATTATTTAATAAATGTGGAAAAATATGAATGCATAAGAGAGTAAGTGTACCAAAACTTTTGACAGGTAGTGGAGATGGATGACTGATCATAACACTAGGAGTAGTAAGGTGTATTTCATTTTGGCCTCACGTTTTGGAACTAAACATGTAAATCATAATATGCACCTAACATTATAATCTTGCATAAATGACAAAATACAAAGTAATTTGAACTTGGAACTTGTTTAAATAAATAAACAAGTTAAAAAATCAGTTAAAAAATTGGTAATGTTTTTGGTCACCATTTGATGTCTAATGTCCAATCTGACTCCAAAAGAAAGTACTTTCACATGATAGTTTGACAATACTGTAGAATATATGACTTTATTCAGTGTAAAAGTATTTCTTACTCACTTGTTCCCTCTTCTGACACCATACCTAGACCCTCAGCTTTATTCTGCCTTTCAAAGGCATTCAAATCTAAAACACTGTGAAATAAAAAAAATTACCTTGATGACTTATGTGAGATCAATACATAGAAGATATTTTAAAAATATATTTCTTAAATAATAGTCCATACCTGCATGTTTGCATAAGAGCCTGGACACTGAGGAAGAATCCGACATCCTTCTTGTCTTTCAGATAGTCCAGCATTTTCTGCAATCACATGACCTAACGCATTTCAGCAAAAATATATTTTGTTTAATTTTTTATTTATCACAACACTCTTAACTAACCTGTTGAACTTCACAGTTTCCTCCATTTAGAATAGAAATACCAAGCTTTAGGGTTGAAGAGACCATGCAACCGGTCTCACCTGTACAAAGAATGTATAGTGTGCTGTCAGATATAGATTGAGGTAAGAATTCAGTACAGGTTCTCAAACCATGGAGGTGTTTATGTACCCTTGCATGCACTGATCATCTGAAGGACCATCTCAGCAGCCCCACGGTTGTGCAGACGTGACTGCTGGTAGAGGAGTCTTTGCTTTTCCATCTCTTTTTCCTGGAGGGTTAAAACATGGAAACCTTACTAGTGGGATAGTTCAGCTAAAAATGAAAATTCTGTCATGAATTACACGCTCTCTAGTTGATCCAAATCTGTATACATTTCTTTCTTTTGTTGATCACAGAGAAAGATATTTAGAAAAATGCTTGAAACAGTTATTGGCCCACAGCGACTACCATACTAGGAAACATTCAATGACAGTCAAACATACACCAAAACATTTTGCTGTCCTACATTCTCCAAAATATCTTGTTTTGTGCTCACCAGTCCAAAAAATTTTACTATAGATTATTGTTTACAAAAGTTATCTGCATTCTTTAAATTATCTCACTCTGTTTACAAGAGTACGAAGAAACATAGATTTGGAACAACTTAAATGCTAGTAAATTATGACAGAATATTTATTTTTGGGTAAACTACAGTATTTTATTATTCATTATCCATTTCAACTACCAAAGCCTACTGATTTCATTGAAATCTTCGTTCCGTGAGTATAAACATGTGCTGTTAAATATTCTCTCGAAATAAGAGCATTTGTAACTAAAAAAGTTTCGATAAAAAGTTTTCGATGAAAAAAGTTTTGGTTAAACAACAGCAGCCCCCAAACTATGTCTCATGCTAGTGATGTTGACTTGAATGGGTTTCCTGATTTTTTTGTGTGACTCAAAACTATGAAAACATCAAAATATCTAAAAAAATCTCAGATTAGTAGAGGTTTTAAAAGACACGGCTAAAGTATGGAGGACATTTTTTTAGCACCTCCAGTTTTCCTAACGATGGTCCTTACATCATGACAGGGTTAAAGTAATTGACATTCATAATGTTGAACTATATCAAATGCTAACATGTCGAACTAATGCCATGTTTACGTGCGACGAGAGAAAATATGGTCCCTAATGTGTCAAAGATGAGCACTTTGAAAAGTTTGGGAACCGCTTTAAATCAAAATTAGTTATGGGATAGATACTCACGTTTGTCTGTCAGAGCAAACGTTTGACTACAGTAAACTTTCCTGATGGCTTTGTAGCAAAGAGCCATGCAGGTGTGTTACTCAACCGATCTGTCTCCTGAGAAAAGCTCCTCATGTAGGTACTTCTATTTCATACAGTTAACTGCTTTGTTACAAATTCAGTATCCGGTTTTGGGACACTTCTGTGAAATGTTTCTCATTATTTCAAAATCAACGTTTGATTTGCAGGTGTTTGGCTAGATGTTGAAATTAGTTTAGTAGACAAAAATATAATTATATTTTTTTATAAAAAAACTGAATGGATGACTTTGACTGAATTTTGAGGATAGAAAAACCAATAAGAGTGCAGAATGGGCAGGGACTTTAAAAAGCATCTGTATGAGACCATAAGAAGCGGCTTGAAAAAAATGACAAGAAAACTGTTCTGCAAATTTTAGTCAAAAAGGTGACTACACTGAGATGTTTTAAGTTATTTCAAAATGTTTAGTTATCAAGCAATCCCCATACTTTCCTTTGTTTCTTTTCCCTATTTTTCTGTTTTATTATAATTCTAAAATGTGTAAAAATACCGAAATGCCTAAGTGAGTAAGTGTCCCAAAAGTTTTGACTGGTACTGTAGTTGCACATAGTAATGTGTCTAAGAGCTTTTGTTGCATATAGCCATTATAACCCACCATTAGCCAACCTCATGTGTACTTTTTATCTATAATGTAAATATATCACAATATTTTCATAATTAATTTTTTTTATAATGTAGATTTTTAAGCACCAAAACAAAACAACTAACAATACCATAACTTAATAATAACAAAAGCAAAATTTTACATGTACATTAAAAACTGCTTTGGCAAAAAATTCATGGAAAATAACATGGATGACACCCCCCTCCCAAACCACCCTTTCCACCCCCCACCCCTGTAAGCCTGTCCTTAACACCCAGTGATGTGTAGGTGTGTATTACCAAGTCTGTCCGTTGATGGTCTGTCCATCATGTGTGTTATATGTGATTCAAATAGTTGCGGGTGTACTTGTGTGTCTGTGTGCAGGAGACCGCTCTGGCTTTCACTGTAGTCAGTTTGTCAGTATACTATGTGAATACAGGGGGAAAACATCAATTAGTCATTTTTTTTAACAATTGTGAATGTATTAATGGGAATTAAAGTGGGGAATAACAAGTACACAACAACATAATACTGTACACATATTTCAGTAGATACTCTAAAGGCATCAAAAACACAAAAGCGGTAAGCAAACTCCATATTTACTCGACTTATGATCACCGTTCATCAAATAAATCAATAGTCCTGACATAATCCTTCCAAACTCCAGTGTACAGTTGTACATTTTTAAAGCTGCAACAGGTTATATGTTACACGTTGAAGAGCCACAGAATTGCTCTTGCAAACCAGAAAAGACTTAAAAATGCAATCATAGTTGCTGAGCTTTTTAATTCCTTACTAGAACACCATTTACAGTCATTTCTTGGACTGCGGAGTAGTTCTTTAGATCTTCCAACACATTACATTGATATTAAATGCTGCAGCTTTATGTTACTCTCTCACACACACACACACACACACACACACGTGCAAAACAAATAGCAACAAAACAAATCTTCAAGCCTAAACTCCTTAACACAATATACCTTGGCAACGGCACTCTATATAAATTATATCTTAGTAATGGCAAAATAAGGCAAAATCCCTTGCCAAGAAAGCTATTTAGTTGGTAAAGTGTCTGTGTTTAGCAGGTGGCTCAAAGCTTGCTGTGAACTATAGTAAAGAGAAACTCATGCATATGTTTTATATGCGTTATTCAAGACATCACATAAAACAGACATTCAGAGACAGACAGATGGATAGACAGAGCACAGCGTGAGCTCAGAGAGACAGATGATATGTGAGTGAGTGATTGATGGATGGATGGATGGATGACTAATAGATGAAATGGTTGGTTTGGTTGTCACGCAGGTCTACCGCGCTTCTGTGTCTTTCCCGTCCCCAGCCCCCGGACTCCCCATACCATCTCTGTCTGTCGCACCTCAAAGGGCATCTCTTCCTCTCCCCCCTCCTCCTCATCTCCTCCCTCATCTTCTTCGCCAAGGTGGCAACTCTGATTTACAAAGAGGTTGATGCAAAAGAATGTTAATGTTTGCTTTAATATTTTACACATTACCTGCCAGCATACAAATAATGCTATTTTTAAAAAACAACTATATACAATTAAATGGTTATGCAGGAATAATGAAAAAACATGATTTAAAAGAATAAATATCTAGATACAAATAGTAATAATAGTTAAACTAATATTTTTTATGTGTGGTGTGTTCATAACTTTAATATAACTTTATAACTAAAATCTTTAGGTTATTTTAATAAAAAGTGCTCTTACCTTAGCCATAATATCAGCATACGCCATGTATAAATAATCTATGTCCAGTTTACTGCAACAGTGCAAAAGTATAAAATTATAAATGATAAAAAAAAAGATATGAGTTAATGAATTATTTTTTTAGAAATAACATTGGAATAGCTAAATGTTATTTAACAGTTACTAGTAATGGTCATGGGACCTTATCCACCACCAGAAACAGTTCTTTCTGTCAATTATCGTACGAGACTCTATGAAGTGTGAAGCGTTCTCACCTTTTTTCAGTGAGAGCGGTGCGACTAAAGTGAAGGATAAGCTGATGAAGAGGATCAGGCTTTGTCTCCTTTTCCTCTTCTTCCTCTTCTTCTTTCTCCATTGCTTTCTGGAGCATTGAGAAAAAGATAGAAACATTTTCTAACACCATTATCGTCTTAGAAGTAATACTTACAGACAGGTCATCAATCATTCTGTCCTCAAAAGAATATCCTTCAGTTTGGATCCAGTTCCGCTTGTATCCATCCAGAAACATGTTAGATGCTCTATGCCTAGAAAATTGTGTTATACTTTGAGCTACGGTTCTCGTGCAGGCAATTCGTATCATGTCATCTATACTGTCTATACATGACATGATACGTCATTTCACGTCACTTCACTATATACATGGTCTTACCTGGGCAGGTTGTACAGGGGAGTCATCCTGAAACAGGCCACCACTGCTCTGCGTCGCTGCTTTGACAGAAGTTTGTGCCAAACCATCTTTTTGGACTTGAAAGGATGTTCAGTCTGAATGAACAAAGACAAACATGTCAGAAGATTCGATCAATGTAACATGTGGTCGTGCCACACAAGCATATCCTTATATAGCATATGTTTCTAAGCCTCGATTTAACACTTACTACTTCAATGTGGTAGAGGACCGCAGAGACCTCCTGAACTCTTTTTACTACTTTCTCTGGAGCGTCTGCATCTTCTGCCTTCCCTGCCATTTCTTTATACAGCTCCATCTGCCAGCGCATAGACGGGTTATCAACCTGAAGGAAAAAAAAATAACAGTCAGATTACCGCAGAAACATTCACTATATTGATAGACGGATGTGTTGTTCAGGTGTTGATACCCCGTACCTTTCCTTGAAGGTGTAGGTTGTTTTGCAAGAACTCTCTGACCTCCTCATCTGTGTCTTTCTGTGAAACGAAACAAGATTTCTAAATATTTCAACACGTGTTCGAAAGTTCACAATGAAACAAAAAGTTACATTTAAACAACAGAGATGATACATGGTGACCACACTACCAAAGAATAGCGCGTCTTGGCCAAGTTGATGAGTTCTTGGTCAGCAGGAGAGCACATGTTGAGTCCAATAGGAAGCATTTTCTTAAGTGCTGCCACAATGAGGGATGTCTGAACTGAATATCGATCTCCGCGCCTCTTTTTCTTAGTACGCTCCACATCAGAGCCACCAGCCTGGGATGACATTCAAAGCATGATAACTGATATTGTAACAATGAACATTTTTGGTTCTTCTGGTATAGTTTAAGAGAACCAAAGTGTTTAAAAAAACAATAAAGCCAACATGGAAGTTTCTTTAAAGGCTTTCAAAGCACATCGAGAAACCACCTAAGCTCCCTGTCCCTCAAAAAGAACTATCTAGGGCCAAACCATCCTTATTTGAAGACATTATTCTCAATCATCAGAATGCATCTTAGTTCAAGACATCTTTAGAGAAAAGTCTTAGAAATGTGGCTTTCTTGATTAATAGGGTCAAATTAAGAGGAAAGGGAGGAAAGTGCCAGGTTACTTTTTATCAGAATATACACGGGGCTTAGTGGGGGAGACAAGGCATAATAGGACTGAAGCTGAAATTCACATAATCATAATCATCAATATAACGATACAAATCAATAGAACTGTGCAAAAATACAATTTCATGCTTTTAACTTATTAAAAAGGTTGGAATTCAAGTGGGCTGGTTCATGTTTAACACACTCCATGCATTAAAACAGAAACATGGAGTCACAGCATGCTCAGCACCAGGGGCGGAAGAGTAAGAAACCACAAGCACACAAACTTAGTAGAATTCTGTATAAAACCAGGGGAAATGTTAGTTTCTGACTCATTTTTGGTTGCCAGTCTGTGTAGGTGCAACAAATGCAACCCGCAAACCCAGATAAAATAAATTAGATGATCTCGATCTCTAAAAGTACTGACCTTTTCACCAAATTTTTTCCTGTCAATTTACATGCATTACAGTATTGGTCTGGACCTAGATATTGGCTTGTGATCTCAAACAACACCAGGGTCTATTTTAAGCATAATAAAAATATTTTTTCCCCAAAATTGTAGTTGATTATTTTATATTATTACTACTGTAAATTGAAAAATATTCATTTACAAAAGTTTTTACATCTGGTGAAAATGTAAATAATTATGTGGCAAGGTATTTTTAAGATGCACTTACATTTCTTAAAGTAAACACTTAAACCTTGCCAGATAACTTGCCTTGTAGACTACATGAAATTTTCCAGACCAAAATGTTGAGACATCTAAGTCAAGGTTTGCAGAGTACTTGTTACTGTGAACATACATCCCACCAAACTAGTCAAAATATTATTACATTTAAGGAACATTTTTGAAAGTCTATAAATGCAATCCCTTTTTCCACAATCCCACTTCAATCATTTGTCTTGATTGCATTAGGGGTCATGGGTTAAAAGGGGAGGATGGGGAGAGAAATTTGAACAACATGGAGATGTCAGCCATCGGGCATAATGTAAGTATTCTGGTTATTGTGGTATGATTAGCCACACAGGATGGGCTTAAAACGCCCCCTTTTGTCAAGGAGTATGTAATACATGCTACAAATTAATATAGAAACTAGGATTGAGGTCAAAGTCATTCATGTGAATCTGTTTCGGGAAATGCATTGAAATGAATTATCTATACATAAATCCTAGAACATTCTTGGTTGACTTCCTGAACAGACTAAATTGACCCCAATCTTCAGTCTAAAAGAAACAGATGTATGATGTATGAAGGTCCCCATCCGAACTACAATCCAACAGATGCAAACGGCTGTACAGGGTGATGGCACAGGCCTCCAAGGGCTTAAACCCAGTACAACGGACATGGAACAAGTGCCATGAGCCTGAATCTACAAAGAGATCTTTCATCAAACGCCTTTGTCCAGACTCCCCCCCTCACACACTTGTACAATGATGAGCAACAGATTATCCATTAGAATGTGTGCCAGTGTGTTGGGGGAGTTGATGAAATGCCCCCCCCCAGATGTGAGGTGCCATGCGGTAGCACAGCAGTCGTGCAAAAACAGAAGCTAACCTCAGAGTCCCCAGCCTAGAAACCCACCAGCATCCAGATGAAAAAAGAAAGCAGGGGACAGTCAGAGAGATAACACCATTAACACTATCATCTAAACTCTGGTAAATTCATCCAAAACACACACTGCTTAGACTTGCGTATGGCAAAATGACTTTTCACTTGAGGGAGTGGAAACAAACCATTTTACCTTTTTTGTGAGGCTTGATGCCAAACTTATCAACCACTGGTTGTTGGTTTGTTAACAATTTTAAATTTTTGGTCTGAGGGAAATTAAATAGGGATTGACAAAACTGCAGATAAAGTTAGAAAAACTTAAGGAAATTACTAGGAAATTAAGACAATTGCACATATAGGTTTATAAATAAAGACAATAATCAGGTTTAGAGAAAAGTATTAAAATTGCTGTTTCAAATATTATTAAATCAAAATTAATAATAACATTTTAAAAATTATAATAATTATTTATGAAAAATACAACAAATATTACTATTACATCAGTGACATTACTTATAATATTCCAAAATAAGAAAATTACGAATATTATTTTAAAGTTGAAATATTATCATTTTTTTGATAATGATAATCATAAACTTAAATCAGTCAATGACCCAATAAGAAACTCACCTTGCTCATCTTGCTCTTGCTGTCAGCAGTGAGAAAGGACATGTTGTTTATTTCGTTCATCACCACAAAGTTTTGCTCTTCTCGCTTGAAATTCTACATAAAGTTTAAATCCGTGATTATTCTTGGTCTTCTTTAATGAACAGTATAATGTTTAACCATCAAATACTAATATGGGAAAGTAAAACAACATACATGAGATTTGGACCAGAAGATGAAGACCTCTCCCACCATACGGAACAGCTCCTCAGCATCAGGATCTGGGCAGGTCAGCCATCTTGCTCTAAAAGCAATGAAAGCATTCAGATTCAAAGCCAATGTAAAGCATATGCTTAAAATATGCCATCAGGAAACCCATTATACCTGTTGTTGTCTACATAGCGGATCAGAAGAGGGTAGAGAGCATATAAATCTCTGCAGAGGACCGCAAATTCATCCCGAATAGTGCCTTCCTCCTCATCTCCCTCCGACTTCCCCTCCATGCGTAAGTGCTCCTCCTCGGCTACAACTTTGGACGTCCGCTTTTTCAGTTTCTCCATGGTTGGGATAAAATGGGATTTGAGCATCTCTGGTTTGGCTCGACTCACAATGGGCTGGGAAAATACTGGTTTAAGACAGAATTTTTAGTGTAAAATACAAACACTACTGGACATGAGAAAAACTATTTCCCATACCGGCTAGCCTTTTCATCCAGGAGGCTTCGTCAATTCCCAGGTTGTTGACCACTATTTTCATGATGCTTCCCAGAAGCTGGTTGAGATGATCCGAGGTGACGTCTGTGCACAGCTTGTTCTCCATTTCTGGAAAGTTCTCCAGTCCTCTTTCCCACCATCGGGGCAGATAGTTACATAGCATGGGCAGAGTGATTTCAATCACATGTGGCATTTCTGTATAGCGAGCTCCGGATTCAGACAGATCACCAATCTCTTTCAGGAGGATGTCCAGCTCAGGAATGTCCAAACACAGTTCCTTGACATGGTTGGGAAGGCCAAGGACTGTAGAAAAAATCAAAAGTCAATTAGAGCCAGTCTTACTTGCAAATGCATATATATCATGTACACATGTATATGACTTACTTGATCTTTCTCGTGGTGTCTTGGTGGTGTACACTGAAAATGCATTGTATTCATTAAGATGGGGCTCTAGGAAGGCCACAGGCATGGCAGCTGCCAGATGAGCTAGGCATTCTCCCAACGCCGGTCTCTGTCTGATGTAGGTTAAGAAAAGCTATTCAACTGACAGAGTCTAACAATATTGTGTACTTCAAAACCCTCAAACAAACCTCTCTGCATGTGGAGTCTTTACAGTGCCAAGAGAATAGATACTACACATGATTCTGTAGCAAGACATCTGCAAATCATCCACTGATCCAGACCAAAAAATAAGGAGAAAAATGTCAATTTAAGTACACAACAACTTTACGGAGTAAACACAATTTGCATTATATGATAGTTGTTTAAGGAAAGGTATGTAAGAGGTTCTTACGCATAACATCATCTCCAAACTGATGCTGAGCAATGTGGTCGAAGAGTGAAGTGAGAACTGGGAGCAAAGCCGTCGTGGTGTAGTTGATATTCTGGGACACACCTTTTACTGGCTGAGAAGAAAAGCATATGAATACATAGACATTGAAAGCATTCATACAATAAGCACTGCTGTATCCATACCTGATTGCCTTTGGAAACTTTCCCAAGTTTGAGGTTTTCCACCATCTTCTCAATGTCATCGGCTGCGCTCTCAAAGAATGAACGCAACCCTGCCTTAACAATCTCAGGTCCGGATTTCATCACTGTTCTGTTTGGAATACAACCAGATACTAATATACTAATATCTTGTCTTTGTGTTTTCAAAAAAAAAAAATATTTGATCATTTGTCCCAATTACGCACCTGGCATCAAGTGACCGGGCAAGAATATGAAGACAGTTGACGATAGCTGGTGCATCCGTTCCTGTTTATCATGAGGAATAGCATTACTTCAAGACCACAGATTTTGCTTATCAAATAGTGAAAGCCAAAATGGTAAAATAAGAGAAGCTGTGTGGAAACAGAATGAAAAGGAGGACAGATGGGTAGGGGAAGATTTCTTACCAAAGAGAAACACTCTGTGTCTCACCAGGGCAGACATCTTACAAAATATACTGCATCATTGTCGTAGAGATTTAAAAAATAAAGAACCAATCAGGAAATGAGAAAAGGAAGAAAGGTTTGGGAAAATCAGAGGAGGAAAAGGAGGCAGAAAAAATTAACAGGGTGAAACTCAAACTTAAACAGAACTAACATGAAAACTATGGTCAAATAGCATGAGGAAGTTTAATATTGATCTGCATTATAACCTTGCAATCATCTCTTTTTCTTTGTTTGAGGCATGTCCGCCACTGCCCAGGATTTTGGCCGGTGTGGAGAGGAAGTAGAGGCAGTGATTTTTAAAATACTGATTTATCAAAGGCAAAAGAATCTGCGGAAAACATTTAAGGGATTATTAACAGTCTTCATAATATCTAAGTTTGCAGGAACTTTAGAACTTCAGATTGGGAAAGATTTATTAGAGAATTACCTTGGCAAAGAACTTGATCTCTTGCTCATGTGGCGACTTTTCCACACGACCACTGCTCACGACAGCCTCTGTAAACAAAACGCCAGAAGAATTTTAATCTTTTACACAATATAAAACTCTTTACAACAAACATATGGATGAAAAACAATTCTACTGCACCTAGATGTGCTATGAATTCCTGGGCAATGTCCATCCATTTGAGTAGCTTCTGTAGAAAGCCGTAGGCAAAACGCTTCTCAATAGAGGAAATATCGCTTTCCATATCTTTCAGCCCCCTAAATAAACAAAGATTTAAAAAAAACATTTATTTGATAGAAAAAGTTATTATACTAATTTCAACTGATTAACACATTATTTTTGATTTGTCAACCTTGTCACAGCAAATCCATTTAGCTGTAGAAACTTGAGCAGTTCATATGCTTTCTCTCTGTCTCGTGCCTTTTCCTTAGCTGTCAGTGTATCATATGGCACAAGCAAAGGATGTGTTCCTCCTCCTTATTAGAAACACAAGAGAAACCATGATGTTGATAAGGGACTAATGTGCTAATAACAACTTTCAGTCCAATATGCTTGGAAAAGATGTGAAGATAAATGAATCCATCAGCAAACCTTTTGCTTGCAGCTCCATTTTTTTCTTGCGTCCCCAGGTGTTGTGATAGTTCTCTGCAAGCTGCTCTGCCATGGACTGAAATACAAACATGTATTGGTTCTGTTAGCCATGACAACATTAAAGATTTAAATAAAAAAAATATTTAAAGACATACCTGAAGCTCTCTGGACAGAGTCATGCCTGAAATGTCAATAGGCTGGGGGCTGTAGCCATGACTAGGGTCATAGGTCGCCTAAAAACGACTTTTCATGAATACAATATAACTAATATTGGGGCATCTCCATGTGTCATTCCATTCTCCACATACGTACTTACCTGTGCAGTTTGTGAGATCTTGCGAGACGTCTTCTTTTCTGTTTTCTCATCATCTCCATCTCTGGCTTTGTCTAGTGTCCACTCCCAAGCAATCATGGCTTTGACTGATTCTTTAATGGGCCAGCGATAGATTTCTTTATCCTAGGGTTAAGAACATAAAGTTCAGTGTAACTAATTTAAATGTACATGCTCATCTGCTGAGACAACAATGTCATAGTATGCAAGGTCTATCACCTTTTCAGAGAAAGTTTTGTAAGGTCTGAGCATGGGATGGGTCTTGGCATTTTCATCAAGCACCTCTCCGAATGTCCAGTTATTTTGGATCTGAAGAATTGTAAAATAGTGGGAAACACATAGTACTCGCTGAAAACTTATATTAGAGAAAACCAAACATCCTGACAACAATGTGAAGTTATACCTTTTCAAAAGCCCATTTGTCATGAGTGTATTCTGCGTATCTGTTAATAAAACCATCCAGTTTCTCCGGTATGATAGTGCTGAAAAACAATGCAACATGAACAAAGCACTAGAGACATTTGCGTTATTAAACTACTATTAGATAAAACACTGTACTTTGTAGTCTCCACTGGTTTTGGGTCAAAGTTTCCCTCTGCATCAACAGAAGCTTTCTTCTCTGTTTTAGATGAGTAGCTGGCGTCCACATAATCTGGAGGTATTGCTCCAGCAATGGCGCATATGCAGGGCATAGCGATTTTAAACAGCTCAGCATCAAATTTCTGTTGGAGGACATGACACAGAGAAACAAACAACCTATTGGTAAATAACATGTAGCAAGTGTTTTAAAAATATATATATATATATATATATATAACAGTTCTTACCTTATGAGCCAGAGATTCGAAAATTCCCCAGAAGAGTTTACGGGTGAGATGAAGCTCCTCCTCAGATGACACACCAAAGTTAGCCCAGCCATTAGGCAAGCAGTAGTACTTCCAACAGCGCTCGTAATGATTAGTGAGTAGCTAAAAATCAAATCTAACAGATTAGATCAACTCTCGGGTTAAAACCCCTTGCACAGCCAAGCAACAAAATTGTTTCATACCTTAAGAGGCATTTTGGCATACTCGTTCAAAATCGGCACATCAAACACTAGTCGCCTGAGAAGGTGCTGAAGCATGGAAGGGCGCAGATACCTGACTCCCAAAGTTTATACATTACTTAAGCCCAACTGATCTATAATCACACTAAATTATTCGTAAAATCAAGAAAATATTTCAGGTGTACAATGCTTGATACCTGCATAAAGACATGAGGCACTCCTCAATAACATCCCTCTGAGCTTTGGTAAGTGAGCGGCCCCGAGAAAGACGGTAGATGGTGTGGAGCATTGAGTCGATCATTATAGCCCGGTGATCTGTGCCAGCAAACAAAGGTGCACATTTGGTGATCAGGGGAAGCACAGCAGAACACAGGTAACGGTTTAGAGCCAGCGCCATCTCTGTAGTGCTGAACGCAGCCTTGAAGAAAGAATATACTGGTTAGATCAACAGTTGTTATGAAATTGTACCGAGCCCAGTAAACATTTTTGCAAGAAACTATAGATTTTGGTAATGCAGACATCCTACTGTATCTAAGGAGGCTGCTCCTCTCATGTCTGGCAGGAAGCCCACTTCCAACACGTGCAAGAGGAAGTCTTGGTTATCAATGCCGTAGACTCTGTCCAGGAACAGTACCATAGGAGCCTTATGATCCGGCACAAAACTGGCAGACATTTTTGGCTCAATGATGCTGTTATCTGAAACAGTTAAAGAGTACATTAGAAATTTCTTTTACTAACACATCCGTTGACAAATACCCAACTGTGCATCACCTTTTCCAAAAGCAGGTATTTGGACTGATAAACTGATCACACCAACCAGATCCTCAATGGGCACAAGGGACCTAAGAATTGCCCTGATTCTCAAAGCTTCACCTTTGCCAGCCTGGATCAACTAGAGAACAGGCAAGATAAAAAAGATTTTCAGCAGTCATATCAGATCTATTCTGTAGACACACAAGAATACATAAAAACACATACGTGCATCTCAGGAGCACATCGACCAAGCAGATCAATAAGAGCAGAGTAAAAGGACATAATGGCGTTTCCAAGGTGCACTCTGTTTTCCTCATGTTGCTCCTCTCCTCCAAACCTGACACAACAGCAGGAGAAATATTCAAAACCTGTCTCTAGACTGAGATAACAAGATCAGTGATTCTTTGTTTGTACATTGGGAAGCGTCTGTCTTTCTTAACAGTTGGTCCATCTCTTGCCGGATCCTCAGAGATTTTAATGGCCTCTTCGATGGCAGCAAGAAGGCCGTTCCCACCCTCTCCTCTCAGAGCAGGTCCAAAACACTCAGGCCTCCTGATCAACAGCCGAACCACCACGTTGGCATTCTCCTCCACGCTCTCTCCTGCAAGAGAACATTGTACCTAATCTTTCTCATAATAGTTGTTTACATTTTTTTAAATATTCATAAAAATTGCATTAACAAATGTATACATTGAAAGGTATGTAGATGCCCCCTCAACCACTTAATTCAGGACAATGTGTACACCATCTTGGAACAGTCAACATTTTATTTGCTGTCATCAGGCAAAATCAAAGAGTATCAATGAGTTTTTCAAGATGCCACAACTTATAAACAGTAATCAACAGTACAACAGTAAGAAAAACATAAAAGTGGTGAACACAAACCATTGACAAATACAGCAAATCGGAGGAAATCCAGGTACTTCTCTCCGCCACATGGGTTCCACCCTATATCTGGGTATCCTTTTGATAAAAGCATGGGACAGCTCTGCAGACCACAACCTGCCAGGTACTTCACCACCTGCACAAACAAAGCTAGCATGAGGGAAAGGTTTCTGTTGAACTCAGACATTGTCACTTTTAGTTACTCTCACCATCTCCAGATCTTGTTCTTGGAGAGCCAGAGCGAGCTCATTGTTATCGATACAAGATGCTGCAGCAACATCAAGTGGAGTGGAGCCACGCATTCCTAAAAGGGCAAGCGTGTTAACCAATACAAGATTGTATAAAGCTGAATAGAATAAAGTTGAATTAGACTAATCCTGAATTCAACAATGTGAGATGAGAAAGAATATTTCACCCAGCCCGATGCCACTGTTCTGCAGGAGATATCCCAGATGATCAAACATGGAGCGCTGATTCTGTCTGCTGATACGACAGAAGTAACACAAAAAACGACAGCAGTTGGTCACCACACGAGGGAACCGGATCTCCTGTAAGTCAAATGCACATTTAGATGATAAAAAAGAATCAATAAGTCAGTTGTTTTTCTGTTGTTTAAAGGTAAAATCTAAGCTGTGTCAAACATTAGTAAAATCTATACAATTATGTTTATAAAATGCACCTTGGAATCTCCACCCCCAAGAACGTTCACCATGACTTCCATGACAGTCTCGTGCATTCCTAAAGCTCTCATTAGGTTTGGGTGCTGGTAGAACACTCTGTTGCTCATGATGTTTCTAAAAAAGAAACAAGAGTAGTTGCAACATTTGTCAGTTTCTTTTTAAAAAATGAATATTTAAGTGGCTTCTGACATTCAAAGAGTGCATTTGTGCAGTTACCCAATGCTTTGAATCATCAGTCTCTCTTCCTCTGGTCCCATCTGCACGATCAGCAAGGATCGAATTTGTCCCAGACATTCAAGCAGCTCCATGGTGTCCTGCACGGACACAGCATTGATTGTGTAGGCTTTGGGCAACGCTCTTATTAACTCCCCCAAGGCATCATATTGTCGATGCAAAAGGCTGAACATCAGCCGCACCAACTCAGGGTTCTGAATAAAAGACTCTTGAGCCCAGTGGATCATAGTGTGAGAGATCAACTCTTGTAAAGTACCTATGACACAGAGGAACAAGATTTGACACAAGGCTATTTTAACATAATAACTGAATGTCTACACAATCATTTAAGGTTAACTCTTTTCTCACTGGGTTTCTTTTCTTCTTCAGGTTCTGGCTCAGCCTCAGGCTTTTTTCGCAGGTACTTAACCTTCTCCACTAGTCTTAAGAGGCGTCCACGGAGAGAGGTGTCCACTTGCTCTTCCTCCTCCTCTTCTTCAATATGTACACCTTGGATAGAAACGAATCACCATCATTGCCATTTAAAGTGACTACGTGGTTGCCGATATTCAAAACAAAATCTTAGGGTTAACACTAAAGCTTCAAAGGGAATGCAAAGATTATTGAGTAAAGCTGTTGTTTCATAAAGACTGACCACAGTGAGCTAACAGGTCGTGGTGGAATGTCAGCAAATCATGACGGACTTCTTCAGGAACCGGACAAACCTCTTCCTCAGGACAGTTTTTGAAGTTCATCAGCATGTTCACCTATGTGACCATATTCATACACAACTGTAAATAACACATCAACTAAACAATGGTAATAATCTCAGAATTTATTGTACTAAGGAGCAGCACCTGTTCCTGTGGGGGCGAGCGGAACTCTCGTGTCTTGCGGGCCGTTTCGGCAGCACTCATTGTGAAAGCCTGCATAAGCTCATTATAACGCTGCCTCTGATTAGTCTGCACATGGTTGACAAACTTGTCTGAGAAAGCAATGATGGCTTCCACTCTGTGACGCAGCTCACAGTCACAAAAATACTGCAGCAGGGTACACATCTAAAAAAGGAGGACATTAAACACTTGTGGATCATGTACTCCAAAACCTGAATGACTTCATTTTTTCTGCAGAACACGATAAATCTTTTTTGTGACTCAAAGATGAGACCGGTTTTCAGGTCAGATGAACAAATGATGACAGAACAATACAAATGTGAAGAAAAATGCGACTTATTTCACCTGAAGCTTGACAGATTCAGGAAGCTTCATGTGCAAAAGTCCTTCTCCCACATCTTCCTCCTCCTTCATCTTTGCTTCTGCTACACCAGCCTGCTCCAACTCTTTCTCCTGCACTTTCTCCTGGTCCTTTTTTTCAGCAGCATGTTCCTCTCCCCCTGCTTCTTCTTCACTTTCTTCTTCCTCCTCAGGTTCAAGTTCCTCATCTTCTTCCTCTTCATCTCCCACACCCTCATCCATCAGTTCTAGCCTGTTGTCACCCTCTTGATCCTCTTCCTCTTTGACCTCCATTCCCTTTTCTTTGCAGGCCAGCTGTTTCTCTGCATCTCCGGAATTGGTCGCCTCCTGTTCTTCAGCCGGACTTTCGCCATCGGTGAACACAGACGGCTCGATAAGTTTAAGGATGTGTTTCACATCACTGTCATCAAACACGCCCATTATGAGCAGGGTGCTGATGAGCTTTAGGATCGGCACAAAGTGAAACTCAACACTGCCACCTACTGGATCTCGCATGGCCTGTCCTCCGTCCTGCACCGCTTCTGTAAGCATGCTGAGGGCATGGTCCTTGAGCATCTTTGTCAAGAAAAAAAGAAATTAGATTAAACGAAACTATATTTCTAAAGAAAACTTAGCGTATTTCCATTTACCTGGAGAGGATAGAAGGGGCTAAGGGTGTACAGGTCTGCATCAGTGCCCACAAACCCTGTGGGAGAAAAATGTAGTTTGGGGCGCAGGCAAGTGGTTAATCCAACACCAGGTAGAGCATGAGCTTTTTCTGCGTCCGAGTAGAGGGTGATGCTGCGCGTTTCATCCGTCATGGGCACGATGAACTCCTTGTTTGTCATGAGACGGTTGCGTTTGGCGGACTCGAGATGCATGGAAATGAGCAAATCATAGTAGCCACTGCGAATAGGACCAGGCAGGTAGGTGTTTTCAATGGCGTAGAAGAGCTGTGATTCGTCAACGTGACTGCAGAGGGCGTGAGCAACACGGTTGTTGCCTAATGCGCAGACTGAGCCATATAGCTTCAGAGTGTGGTAGTGGAACGTCATCAGGTCTGTGCGCTCGGAAAGCTCCAAGATATCAATGCATCTAGTGAGCAAAATGTGTGGAATTTCGTGCTTATTAATTGAAAAAATTATTGAACAAATACAGCATGTCACATATTAAGAAATGACCTATTTAGAGTAAACAACACAAATGTGATAAGCGTAAATATGATATTTTTGGATTTGCTACATAAAAGAATGTTATGTGATAATTATTTTATAGCAGAATCTTTGCTAATTTGCTATTTGTAAAATGAAAAAAAAAAGTGTACTAAAATGTATCAAGCAAACAAAATATTTTCACTATTTAGATTTACTGAGCAACAAAATATATTGATGAAAGAATTTCTTATCAGATCAATTGTCTTTTTTTAAACCATTTATGTGATTTACAAATCAACTACAACAGTTAAGTTATGGTAATAATATATTGAGTTTATTATTTATAAAAAAGTAATAAAAAGTGTTTGAGTTGTGGAGGTAAGTATTGCTATATAACTGTACCTGTTCTCCTCAGGAATGTGTAATGCCATCATAATAAGAGGTTCTGAACATTGAACCTTCCAGCCCTGTCTCTCACTAACACGACCCGTTTCAGGAGCCAAAAAGTGATTTGGCATGCGGCTCCATATGACTGGGGTCAGCATCTGGACATCCAACCTAGGAGGACATTGAGGAACCGGGTTCCTATGGTCACTTCTAAACATGGCCGCAGAGATGGGCATGATGTTCTGTATAAAGACCCCAAAACCACAATAAGTATTTAGAAACAAAGAGGTGATGGAAAAAGCTAAAAATTACAGAAAACGTTTTTTAAAGTGACCTTCAATTTGCCCAGTTCCACTTGTAACATGTTCTGGCTGGATGGCAAGCTAAACACAGCAGGAAACAGCTTAGTGTTGGGTTCCACCTGAAACAGAATTCACATGTGATGTGAATAAAACAAGTTTTTACATGGTTTTAATTTTTAATACTATGCTCTATAAAAAAGTCATTGCTCAATAAAATAGTCAATTTTATCTTACCTGGTAGAAGGTGTTGATCTCTTTGCCATTGGCAGTAAATGTCATGAGTCCTGTGTCAAGGTCCACCAAGCAACCGATCACAAAGTCCTCCTGACTGATGCGAGTCTGCTGCGAGCTGCCAAACTCTCCTCCCCAAACCATGTAGCAGTTACTGCGTTTCACACTATGAAAATCAGAGGAGAGATTCCAAATGTATACTTAATTTTGAATATCAGCATATAAAATATCTGATATAACTTTAACACGATTTGTAGCAGTAGAAGCAGGTTTACCTGTCATGAATATTGCCTTTGTCATCTCCAACGGTTACGGTCACATTTCGGACTTTGCCGAGATCAAAGTGCAGATCATATTGGTGGTAGTCAGGAGTAACCCAGCCCACCCAAATTCCACTAGGCTCCTGGCCTGCAAATATCCGGACTGAATAATAATACTGGAGGGAATAAAGAAAGAAAAAATGTATTTAATACATTGTATGAAATGTTTTGAAGTTTGTAAAAACTGTATAATAATAATTATAATAAATATAATATAATAAATATAAACATTTATCCATACGGTTGTTGTGCTTGCAATGATTTCTGCATCATCTCGGTCATCAGGGACAACGTCCTCTGTCAGTCGGGGAACTGTTGGAACCACTGGAGGTGGAGCTATAAATGCTGCCTTCTTCGCCTTAGAAAAGAACCTAAAAATCACAGATAATTTTGCATTTAATTTTCTGATACTTCACATATATATTGATTAATTTTCAATTGTATGTGTAAAAGAATGATCCCCACCCTTTCTTTTTGCTCTTCTCTGTGGTGGTGTCTTTCTCATTCTCTCCCTCCTTATTTCCAGGAAGTTCTTTTGGGACAGATGATTCTTTCTCTTTCTCGTCTTGCTCTTTGCGGGTGGCCGACTTTTTAAGAAGCTCAAACTCTGATTCGGGGTCCACCTCAAGAGTTTCATCCTCAGGGATAGTGAGGGTGCGGGTCAGGGGTGAGGCACCTACCGGAACTTTGAATGTCTCATGGAACTCTATAGGCATGCTGAGTCTAAAGAACATTAGGTCGGTGTTGGCATTCTGTGATCCGTAGGTCCTGTGAGTAATTTTAAGACAGGGGGCGCTATCTACTGTTCCGTCCACTCTGGAAACCTTTTGGGAAAGAATTTGGAAAAAGCATTTATTATAAGAAGTTAGTATTAATTTGGACTATTCTTTTATTTGGAATTAGCACTGTTAGGAACTGGCACGCATTCACTTGCACTGGTTTTATGTCTAAACAATAGAAATAAATGGTTTGTTCAGTACTGTTGTTACTAACTTTTTTAGAATATCATCTTTTGTATTGTGCAAGAAGAAAGTCAAACAGGATTAATATAACAACAGAGTAACAAAACAACGAAATAACAGTTATTTTGGCGTTAACTTTCACTTTAATATCTGTTATAGATATGTTGACCTGTGTTTGTACAGGCATTTGGGCTATCCAGGCTGTAATATTATTTTACCTCAATGTGCGTATGGTCTGTCGGCACAGGCACAAACTGGGGCAAGCTCTTGCTGAACCACATGGTGATATCTCTCTTCATGTTGATGGCAAATGGTTCAAACCCCTCCTGCAAGCCACAGATTGTGAAGTAACGCAGACTGCTCACATTCTGCCCTAGGTTTATACGCCCCACTTGAGACAATCCAAGACTGCATACAGGGATGAAGCCTGGATAGAAAAATAGACATTAGCAATCACAGATCAAAAATGTCTGTATTTTTAAGAGGCTGTTCCTATCTCATACCCTCTCCAATCTCAATGTCTTTGAAGGCCATCTCAGATCCAGAATCACTAATAAGCATTTCTCCATTTAGAGTAAACATAATGTTCTGCTCCGTCAGGTCTATCATACAACCCACCACGTCTCCAGGCTGCCACTGCCGGCCAAATGGCTCGTTCCCGATGTGCCAACGTTGAGCCTATGATGACCAATCAAAAGCTTGGTTAATCTTCACCAGGAACTTATAAATACTCAAAACCCATTGTTATGATTTCAGTACTACCTTGCATCCATTGAAGACATAAGCAAGGTCATCAGATCCAAGCTCTCGGTCTGCTTGGACGCTGGGTCGCGCCCACCCGACTCTCATCTCACCCACCGTCACGGCTTCAAATTCAAAGTACCATTTCCCATGGGTCACAGCGTAGGATTTCTCAGCCCTGAAAACACGGATCTTATCGCTCCGACCACTGCCGGGACCGTGACCACCTGGAATAGACGAACAAGTCAAATTTAGGTGAAGAGAGTTAAGAGTTAAGAACTTTGCACTTCAGGACATATTGAGAGAAACAGATGGACTCACTGCTCTCTTGGTCGGGTGGTTCAATATTGTATCCATATCCTATGAGAGTTCGTACAGCTGCGCACACTGTTTCACGATTGGTCTTTTTCGTCTTCTCATCAAGAAGATTGTATGGCACTAGACGAGGGTTACGCTTGTTTATAATGTCCTAAAAATAAGTCAAATCAAAGCGAGAACTCAATCAGAAGTTTTATTTTAATACTATCTAAACAGGCAAAAATTAAAATAAACCAGGCTGACCTGAATGATGCTGTAAGTCCAGCCTTGTCGAACCCGATCACGAGCCCAGACGTTGTGTCCGTTCTCAGCCAGTCTTTCCACCAGTGTGTTCTGATTCGGTGTCAGTTTCACATGGTTGAGGTCCAAAGGAGCAGGTTTATATCCATTGCTTTGCATATAACTTATATTCAAAAAGAAACCAAGATCAGAATAATTTATTTTGTTATTTTGAAATCACTTGGGTTTGGGCTGACAAGGTTACTAGCAGTACTGACGTTTTAGGTAGTTTGATCTTCTTCAGGTTCTCCTCAGCTTTCTCGTCACCCATGCCTACATGACATCCCAAAGCCAGAAGAGTCCTACAAAATAAATAAAATCTCAATAAACCACACACAAGCGGAGGTGAAAAACAGAGTCTATTCTTACTTCAATGTTTCTCCGGACATTGCCAGGTTGTAGTTCTTCTCTGGTTCTGGAAGACTTTGAAAGTCGACTAGACATGGGTGAAGCTTCTTATTGTCGTCACGAAACTAAAATGAAATGGCAAATTATTGATTTAAAGCATAAATTGACACCAAATAAATGCTAAAGCAGAAAACGAAAGACCCACAGGACCATATGTCCAGCCCTGCTCGATACGAGTGACTGCCCACAGCTCGTGGCTATTCTCAGCCAGTTTCTCTCGAATACGCTCTAGATGAGGTGGGAGAACAATCTAAAGATATAATTTAGATTAACATAATTTAGATTCACACTGTCCTGTAAAGTAGGAAATAACATTTGGTGTCATGAAACATCACCTGCACGGTGTCAACAGGACAGGGAGTGAAGGCAGTGTGTGATAGAGACTGGGTCGGCCCCAGAAGGTTCCGTATGCCGTTAAAGTCGTGCTTGTATTCTTTAATGGGCTCGATCCGGAGTCTGTCTTTGGGCAGAACCGCCTCATAGCAGGGAGCATAACCAGGAGGAGGGAGGAATTTAAAGTCTCCTTGGCGTCCACCGAGGAGAAAGCGAACTCTGCGAAGACAAAATAGAATGAATAGAAGCTACAATATCTCAGATGGAAGGGTCATAGGTCTGATTTCCAGGTCATATAACCATCAAAACTTATATTTATATGTCAAATAGTATATTATAAATGCAATACAATTCAAATTGTAAATTAGCCATAAATGTTAACATAAACCTATTTCAAAAGAATTTGAAGCATTTTTAGTTGAAAGATTGAATTAAATAATTTATTTTTTACTTGATTCCAGCTGAGAAGCTGACCACAGGAAAGAAGAGACCATCCAGATTGAAGTTCTCAAACATGCCTTGAACAGGATGTCCATTGATGCGAAAAGAGATACTGGGCACGCTTAGATCCAAACAACAGCTTACTACATCCTCAGGTCCAAGGATGTGTTGACTGGGTGAGGTCACCTGACGTGGAACACGACCTGAAGAGAGAGGAACAACAGACCTTGAGAAAAAATCTCAACAGCAATTGGACAATCACTAATATTCTGATGCAATCAATTGGTAAAGATACTGATCTAAGCGACAGAGAAGTGTTTTGACACATTTATTTGTCTGTTAATGTCTTAGTAAAACAGTCTTTACCAGTCCACAGGTTCAGCCCATCAAAACCATACGAGTAAAGATCGTCTCCCACACCATTGCCTCCCCATCCTTCTCCACCTCCAGGATAGGGACTATAGCCCTCTGTCAAAGCCCAGCCCACACGCAGATGACATGCCTGCGCAGTCAGGAAGGACTCCACTTGGTCTACTATCACCTCATAGTACCACTTTTTATACTGCGTTGAACCTTCACACGTCCCCAGAAAAATGTTGGGTCTCATACTGCGTCATGATAAATGAGAAAAATGCTTAGTAAAGACTTTTCAACTCATCTCTGTGGAAAATCAATATTGGATTCACTATCATTTTTACAATCACCTAGTAACATAATTGATAATGTTGGTCTGCAAGAGAAGATCCCGACCCGGAAGCAGATTCTCAGTGATCAGATTCTGATTGGACCTCACGGCCACGCCATTACACACACAGAGAGAGCACAAAACATCCAGAACCTACACAGAAAATTGTAGGAGAATTAACAATATCTGGTTAGATTTCATGAAGTCACAAACAAATCCTAGTAAAAAGAAAAGTAAAACAACCTTGTGATTACGTCCATGTTTGTCTAAAAGTGCAATGATGGATTTGATGTGGTTTTCTTGGATGATGTTAAGCACCTCAGGGCTTTCAATCAGAATGCAATACAGCACCTCCAGAATACCTGGAAAAGTTAAAGGACTTGTTTTAGCAAAGTTCCGTGAACGGTTTATAAATAAAACATTTCTATTGAAACCTGTCTTATGACTTACAAATATTGTAACCTCTTACCTGAGGATGCCTCCAAACGGTCTAGTTTGCTGACCAGCCAGTCCAAATTATCACAGAACAAAGCACAGTTTGCCCTGTTACCTCTGATCAAAGATGCTATAAGAAAAAGGATGCTTGTGTGAAATTTTTAGGATATTAATAAACAGTTCACACAAAAATTACAATTTTGTCAACATTACTCACCCACTTAACATTTCAAACTTGCACAAGTTTCTGTCTTTTGCAGAAAACAAAATAAGATATTTTGAAGAAAGTTGTTGACTGGCACCCATTCACTTGCATTGGTTTTTTGTCGAAAAAATTTAAGTGAATTGGTGCCACTACTGTTCAGTTACCAACACTCTTCAATATACCTACTTTTGTGTTCAGTCATACAGGTTTGAAATATCAGAAGAGTAAGTAAATAATTTTTGGGTGACCTATCACTTTAAGATTTACTGTGCTTATACCCAGCAGCTCATAAAATAAGTTGACTATCTCTCTCCAGGAATCAGCTGCCTCTTCTCCAGCAAACTCAGAAAAGTGTGCTGCCGTGTTGTAGACGTTTAACCGATCGACACAGTCCAGTACTAGTGAGATCATGCCCTATACAGGAAAGCAGATGACCTTAATGACACTTATGTGTGCAGGTTTGTAATGTGCTTTCTTATAAACTTTTGCATGTGTTTCTGACCTCCTCTTGGAATAAATTCTGACGGTTTCTTAAAGAACGAAGCTTGGTTTGCTTTTCCTCGTGTTCAAGCTCCTCCTCTGGAGGCCGGAAATAGAAGATAAGATCTTGCAATGACAAGACCACAGAATCCAGTGGAAGAGACACAGATTGAGATTTATTCTTCCCGCTTAGTGAATCCAGACCTCTGTGAGAGAGACCAACACAAAAATATGTCAGTCAATATTTTATTACTAGTTTCTTTGTTTATATCTCTAAATCTGACTAATTAACCAAATGTATGGTTTTACTATACTTGATAAACTGTGTAAAGAGTCCTGCCGTGCTGTAGATCATTCTTGCGGCCTGAGACTCCGCAGTCTGTGAACGTGCCACGGTCAGCGCATCATCCATGTGACCTTCCTGATGCAGTATAGCCTAAGAAGCAAGATATGAACCATCAATGGAGAGTCCGTTTTAGGTCTACTAGGTAGAATATCCATGTCAGTACTCATACCTTCCTCTTTAATGGCCCCAGGCGAGCAGACTTGGCATCTACTGCGGCATACGTGAGCCACAGACTGGTGGAAACGTGCTGAACAAAACACATTGACTCTCCGTACTTAATCTCTGGAATCCCCATACCCTCAACGTCACGCTTCTGAACCAACTCAGTCTTTTCCTGCTCAGAGACATGGTATGTGTTTAAAAGGATGTTTACACTGTAAAACGTGAAAAATTTACTCATACTGTTAATTGATATGGACCTTTGAAGCTCTAAAGCAGAAGGCAGAATTCTTTGTAATGGCTTTCTCTGGGTCCACAAGCAGGAGGCCTTTCTCCTCATCCAGACACAGATACCTGCCGGTGGTTATGTGACGGACTCTGAAGGACTGACCCCACTTCATGTGGCCACTGCTCCATCTGTTTAAAAAAGACAGTATGAATATTAACACACTGGAGAAAATATGTCTTTTTTTTAAAAAAACACAGAATACTAGCCCAATCCGAAGAGGCTCGAGCCTCCAAAGAGACCTGGCGTGGCTGCACACTGCACCACCTTCATAGTGTGCATTTCTGAAAAATCAAGTAAAGAATGAATTTTGGTTAATGTTGTTGTGTGGGTGCACATCATATGTGGTTTCTTCTCACCGTCTTTGGTCATCTCCCTGGTCAGCGGCAGGAATTGTTAAACACTCATCCATATGACCGTGGAAAAGACGCAAAACGTGCCCTCCTGTCAGAAACCCTATATGTATAAAAACATCACACAAAATGATGTCCGTCACAAAATGATGAAAAAGTTAATTGATTGGAAAAACTGAAATAGCATGCACATATACTAATATTATCTATTTCATAAATTTTCAAGTAAATGTTCAGCCATGAAAAATAATTTTAAACTTGTACGTTTTTCTTCTGCAAATCAAAGAAGACATTTAAAAAAATTGTGGTATCTAAACAAAGCTATAAATTTAAACCTGTATGACTGTATATCTTCTGCAAAACAGAAAATAAGATAATGTAAAGAATTCTGGTAACTAAAAGCTATCATTTAAACCTGTATGACCATTTTTCTTCTGAAAACACAAGAGAAGACAAGTGTATACATTTTCTGTAGCTCAGTGGTTAGAGCATTGCTCTATAAATGCCGGAGACATGGGTTAGAATAAAACATTTCATGTATAAGCCAATGTTAGCCGCTTTGGATATAAGTGTCTGCTAAATGAATAAATGTAAATGTAAATGAAGGACACAATTTTAAATATTTGGGTGAGCTTCCACTTAAATGTCGGTCCAAAAACAAACATGCTTACCCTCTGCCAGCTCACATCCAGAACACACTGGATTCATGTTCCACAGAGTTTGCATGAAGGAGGCATCAACCATGAGATCTCCACTGGCGTAAGAAAGGTGCTATGGATGGCACAGAAGTCTCAGCTAAAACTAATTCACAATTACATCACATCAAAAACAGAGAAAAATCTTACCAGATATCTCTCAGAGGACACACTGACCAGAATGAGGTCATCACCCACCCTGACCTTCTCACCTTCTGACCTCTGCTTGGATGCTGGGTGAATAGTCCACCAGCATGCCTCACCTAAAGGAATATTAGAAGATTTTACTAAGATTTCCTATCTGTTAAAAAAGGAACAAAGAATTATCACTATCTCACATTATTGTGTAATCTTGATTTATTTAAAAAAAAAGGACACCTGTTGAGTCCTCTTGCAGCCCTACATCAAAAGCCAGCTTGTCTGTCAGTGACCTTGATGTCGTCAGACAGCTGAGATACTGCATTCATGTGGAACAGCCAAAAATTATAAGTATTGAAAGGATTATTAAAACACTTAATTGTATATTTAGTGTACATTGAGATTTGACTCACCATGCCAGAGTGTGTGTGTCTTAGTAGAATGGCATGGCCGTACAGCAGCGTGCGGTGACCACCTCCTTGTGATGACTAGAGAATCAGGACATTACTTTAGAAATACAATTCAACGTATGATTTTTTTTATGCTAAACATCGTCACATTAACAAAGATTTTAGAAAGAAATATGAGCCAAAAAATAAAGCTGCCAATACTTATGGGTGTCTTGTGACATCAGGCTGGTTAACTATTATAGGAATGCACAACTAAATTTTACATCAACCCTCACCCTATTGTTCTTTTACAAACTTGTATGATTTTCTTTCTTACAAAAGAGGATACAAAAGAGGATATTTTGAAGAATGTTATTAACCAAACAGCAGTGACGCCCTTCAAATTCTATCCTATCGACAAATAATAAGTGAATGGTACCAGTCAACATTCTTCAAATACCTTGTGTGTTCTGTGAAAGACAGAAAGTCAAACAAGTTTAAAAGAGGCTGAATTAATGATGACAGATTGCAATTATGCAAGCAACATCCAGTCACAAAACTAGCACAAAAGTTAAAAAATTTAACATGAGTTAAGGTACAAATTCCAATAAATAAAAAATAAATGCAAAATGAACTAAGCATGCCACAGAGAAACATACCCATTTATCCAAATCCACTGCCTGCAGTTTCAAAAGAGAGAAAAGTAGGAAACATAGGTGTTTGTACAAGTAGGACAAAAATTTAAACCTGAAAATTCTTTTAAACTTTGACCCTGCAAAATACTTTAATATAAAATAGTGTGATCCAATAACAGCGATTGGATTGTACTGTTAAATGCATCGATACCTCAAGTTCAGTAGTGTGCGCAAGCATTTCCTGAAGGGCACGAACAGATAAAGACTGCTCCAGAATAAAGACACATATGGCCAGATCAGGTGGAACATTCTGGAATGACGAGATTTGATCGGAATCAAAAACCAGTTGAATTAAAGCTTCTCAAACATTCTCATATTTGTGGCACATAGAGTAAAACGGTACACTATACCTGAGCATTAGATGTAGTTTCCAGAAAACACAAGCGATTCCCAAAACCCTCACAGGACAGACAAAGTTTTATCTGTTCCTTCAGGATGGTAGCTGTACACTGGAGAACAACCTGATCATCCTACATGACAAAAATGTCAAATGTTATGAGCCATATATGCAATCAAAGGCTGGAAATGTAGTAAAACAAGTGTTTAACTAAGAACTGAGTTAACACAAAATTTTATTTTGTGTTATTTGTTAAGTGTGTTTTTACACTCCTTCATTGTTACAAAAATGGAACTGACAGGAAAACACCAACATTACTAAGGCTGTTCAAGTATAAATCACATCCAGAATATGGAAATGCCTGCATACTTTATTTTTGTGTTTATTAACACAAATGTACACAAACACAAATGTTAACAAAATATAAAGTATATTTATTGTAAACACTCACTTTTATCATGGATGCAATTAGTCATTGCACAGCCCTTAACATCATTAAAAAATATATAAAGTAAAATATTTATTTACTTTCTAAGAGCAAATGTCTCAAGGAAATAACATGAGACATTGGCTTCCATGTCTGCACAAATATTAACACTTGGTGTTTTGTGTTACAGCAAGTGCACAGCACACGCCGCTGCTTCATAACCTGGAATTTGTGACCTTGATCAGGGCAGCAAGTCTCTAATCGTGAATGTGTGTCCGGTTACAGCCAAAGCACATGTGAAGAGGCTTTGATGAAGCTAAAACTGTCTGAGAAGATTTATGCATTATAAACCAAAGAGCTCCATGACTGTACAACATACATAAAACAAAGATTATACAAAAGCATCAGCTTTGCTCTGGAGGTTTGCTCGATTATATGACAAGCCACACTATCCATGGGGTCGATTTTGTGTACAATCCTACCAAAAATCATATCCAAGTTGACCTTAACAATACTAGTAGCATAAGTGTTATTTTAGCTCTACAGTGTGCGTTAAACATTTAATATTTACTTAACACTTTACATTTTCCATAGAAATCACATACTAGGATGCGTTAACACACAAACCGGAGAAGGTCATGTCCTTGACAGGTCCGTTTTGTGACGGTGTTTTAGTATGTATGCCAGTGTTTGCTTCGCTAAGATATTTTAAGGCCCTCTGAATATGCCTGTCTACAAGACACATGCCGTTAGTAACCTGAAACCGCTGTTTCTCTATACTCTCAATGACTATGACAATACTACACTGTTATGAGATCAGCGTTTTGTCATCTAAAATCATTTTTTAAAAACATTTGACAAAATATCTTCTTTTGTGTTCCACAGAAGAACGAGGCACAGAAAGGGGTCGATCCAAAAAAAGTACCCAAAGCATAAATGGTCTTAAATCTTTTATACATCAGTTCCTACTCGAGGCCACAATCTCATTCTATGATCCTCTATTTCAAGCTCTGACACCTGCCATACATTTTAACGCAGCTCAGAATACAGAAGTACGTCACACAGCCATGAGTGCTCAGACTGGAACCAGAGACCTGCCAGAATGAATTGTTTGTTTGCAATGGTTGCAGATCAATGACACAGAGCTGTAAGGAGACAGTGGACAGCTGCCTGACTACTTGTTTCTAGAGGGCAGAATCACGGAGCCAATGATAAAAAAATGAGTCCCCCGGGAACAGCACATTAATATAATGCAAGGAAAGCTGTTAAATAAATTAAAACGTTTGTGGAAAAATAAAACTGTTTGAAGATTTATTCTAGAACAAATAAATTCAAATTTGGTGTTTAGTCTATCGCCCTATCAATTATTGTATATGCAGATATACATAAAGAAACTATGTGCTTGTTTAGTGATAAAAACTTAGTAAATTGAAGAGCTTTGATATTTTATATAAATACTGTTTTATATGCAAGTAAAAAGTAAGCTGATTAACTCAAATATTTCCCTTAAAATTCACCAGAAATATTAGGTGTTTAAATCAAATATGTATAATTTTGAATAACATAAACTTAAACATATTACATTTCAGGGAAATTAAGTACTGGATTTTATTAAGTTAGTAGAACTGTTTATTTTAGGATATTTACTTCGACGTGTGATATTTTTCACATTGCACACTCTTACTATTTGCATCAAGCATTATTTATAATATTCACAAATTTGAATGAATATCTAGGGCAAAAAATATGTTTTGATCAAAGTCATATGACATATTTTGTGGCACAAAAGGTTATCATGATTGTTATTTAGCCAGGAGTTGAACAAAATGCATGGGGGATAACAGTACCTTTAAATATAGATAAACAGGTGTTGGGTAAATACCAAGCTAAAAAGCTGCTAATCCCATCTCTGTTTATAGAATCTCAAAACAACAACAGTGAAGCCTTGATCGATGCTTATGAGTTCGAGTTAACCTCCAAAGAAAGATTTAAGTCTTTATTTCTACAAACTGAAAATACTTATAACAGAAAATACCAATGTTGCAACTTGAAACCAAAAAGGGTCTGAAAGTGCAAAAGACACATGAGATATCACAGATCTCTTTGTGAAAGATGGCATGAAAATATGGTGATTTGAATAGATTTATGGACATTTTTACTTCTTTAAAGACTAAAGTACATGACGCAAATTTTACAGTTAAATTCTCAAATTCTTACAATAATGCAAAGCATTCAAAACAAAACAAAAATGTATTTCAGCTCTTTAAACAATGACCCAAAGTTCACACTACAGCAGACACAACCCCAGTGAGACCTGGTCAGGACTTTACAATACTCAGGTCAAGGGAGAGATTTACAGTTACTGCCGAGATGTGAAGTTCATAAAATTTCAGGCTTGATGGGGGATCTCGGCCAATAACTTTGTAGTGTCAGCTCCAAATGTATGTTTGTATGTCTGTCATTCTGGTTTTGCATCTTTAAAACAGTGTCAATCCAACCTCTGCACTTTACAATGTATAAATACACAACAATGCGAGCAAATCCACACACCTGTCTTTGTCCTTCCACTCCACACTGTCACTTAAGTGAAGTGTCCCAAAAATGTAAATTTGGTCATGACTTTGCTCTCTAGTTGTTTTAAATCTGTATCAATTTGTCTGATTTAACACAGAAAAAAATATTTAGATGAGTGCTTGCAATCAAACCTAAAAGGTTTGGGACATCATTAACCACCATAAAAGACAAATGACACTGGTAGTCAAGACAAAACACTTCTAGACATTACCAGGCTTTCAGTCACCCTAACAGTTGTATGTTTAATTTTAGAAATCCGTACTTGAAAGCAGAAGCATGTTTTAACTTACCGTTCGTAAGAACTGAATCTCTTCTTCTCCATCTCCACCTTCTGCCATGGTGCTGGAGATCAACAGGTACAGGCAGCAAGTGTGAAACTGTCCCTTGACTCTTGCTGGAACAGATCCAACCCTAACCTCTTATCTCCGGATCTGTGTCCTGCGAGTTTGTTGAGTCACCAACTCAGTGTTCAGAGATTGAAAGGTGGCGCCAAATCTTCACATCAAAGGGGAGGAGAGGCAATCTCTTGCATACAGTGTAGAAGCATTATCACCCTCCTGTAATTGCACACAAATCAGATTTAGTTTAGAAAGCTTTATACAATCATTTTAACAGATAATTTTATTCAATGAGAAAATATACAGAATCTTTAGTTTGTGTAATTAAAACAAAAGGCATACCTTAGTTTTGTAAAAAAAAAAGTGGCGGCACAAAAAGAACTTTGTTAATTTCTAGTTTAAATATTTTAAGCAGTTTCAACTATAATTATTTCAATGTTATTATTTATGATTATATTAAACCCAGGATGGTTCAACCTTAAGATAACTATCATCATTGTGACATAACTAATCCATTACAAATCCACACACACCTAACCAGAAAATTTTTTCACATCTTTGTAACCTACAAAACAAAACCAACATCAAAAAAGTGAACAATTAAAACTTTTATTAAGAACAAAGAAAAAAGTGTGACAATTGACAAACATAAAAATACCAACACTAAAAACAACTGTTCCACAAATTTCAATTAGTGCCACTTCTTTGGGGACTGATATTTATTAACCCATTAGTAAGAACTTGAACATTTAAAGTGGCTGGGGGTTCCAAGCAGACATGCGGACCTCCTGTGATGGCCATCGGGGTGAGTCCCTATAGCGTCTTCGAGTGGTCGGACGTTTGAAATGAAAGGCTGGAGGGGACATATCAGGACTTTGTTTACTTGTGGCATCGTCTTCAGAAATGACATCATCAAGCAACAAGGCACCAAAAGCTTTACAAGGAGCAAACTGAAATGTAGGACTGGCATCCAGCCACGAGGCATTTCCCTCGTCTGATTTATGAAGAGGAGAGACCTTTTCTAGATCCTTGACAGGACTTGCATCTCCAAAGGGATTCAACTGCACCATCTGCTGGAAGAATGATGGAGATGTAGAATCAGGTGTAATGACTTGGTGTTCCTCGAGATGAAAACGAACACCAGAATCCCGACGATATTCCTTTTGATCATAAATGTGACACTTCTGATCCAATAGTTTATGAAGATCTGACTCTCCGACCTCCAGTGTGTGTTTGTAAAGCTGGTCAGATTCCTTATTTACTGACCGAAATTCCTTTCTGTTCTCTTCTGACTTTGGTTTTCGATATTCTTCTGAGCTCGCTAGGAAACCCCCATCTTCATAATTTATCGGCTGTGCTTTAGAGGAATTTACTGACCTCTTGCATAACTCATCTCCGATTATTTCATGATCCACAGACTCCACACCTGAGTCAGGGCTAGCGTCACATATTCCATTGAAAGCTGGATTTCCCAGTGGAGAACTCTCAGGGCTTCTCTCTTGAGGTCTCTCTGATACTCCTTCATGACTAATAGAGCGACCGAAGCGTCGCGCCCCCTGCCTCCGGAGGCGTGTTGCACCCCTCTGAAGGCATTCCGGAGGCTTGTCCCGAAACTGAGGTGCAGTCCGTGATGTCCGTAGAAGCAGTGTCAAGGCGCTAAAACCTCTGAGTCTCTCAGCCATGGACAACCGCTGATGGGGTCTTTTGAAACCAAGAATGGAATCTGCCATCTTTTCTGGTTTCTTGCGCATTTTTACCCCACCTGTAATCTCTTCCACCTCTTTGCTTATCACATTCTGTTTCTCCATGGTTTTATTAACATGCTCATTTGAAAGGGTCAGACTTGCAAAAAATGGCCAGATACTGTTATCCATCTCTGGTCCAGCACTTCCTACTTCCATCTCCAACCCAGGAATCTCATCGCAACATGACTCCAGGGTCACCTCAGGTAAGCTTATGGATCTGCGTGGACGGGATCGGTTCTTCGAGCTCTTCTTTTTCACTTCTTTGGACTCCTTACGTGGTGGATCCTCCACTGGCTTCATTTCTGGAACCCGATCTTGCTTTCCTGTTCCCTGAAACTCCAAAACTTCATTCGCCGATACGGATTCGATCACTGTAGGGTTGTCTAACGTTACAAAATTTGTATCTTCAAGTACCGTCCAGCATTCATCGTCACAAGGTTCCTCACTCTCCTGTCTTTGAAGACAAGAGACTTTAGACCCGACTGAATTTATAAAGTCATCAGGGCTTTCAACAAAACTGCAGTTGAGAAGATCCGGGTCATCTTCAACCTCATTTCCAACTACGACTGAAAAAACAAAGCAAAGGTCTCATGAAAAGTTTGCAGAAATAGAAGTGTGTTATAGAAGATTATAGTGTTATAGGGTGTGGATAAAATTCATGAGGGCTCATCCAAACCTCCTGCTGGTCCGTCAATAAGGATGAGTGGTACCCTTGGAGATTCATCCTCATCAATACTGCTTTTACTGTCAGTTTTTACTCTGGAAGCTTCTATACTGTTTTCAAGTTCTTTGTGTGTCGGTGTCATCTAAAAAAATTTTAATCAAAGTTTAAGTAAAATAAATGCTATTATAAGACACTTAGAGAGAGTTAAAATCTAAAGGGAAGTACATACGTGGCTGGACATAGTGAAAAAGCGAAGAGATCTTTTTCTACGATGAGCTTTTTCTTCTTGTCCTGGAGGCCTAAAAAAAATCCAAAACAATGAAATGCTTTACACACACCTCTGATCATATTTACACAGTGTAGTGTGCATACCGAAGAGATTTCCTAAGGTCCCTGGTCTGGTTTCTTCTCTTGCATGTGATGAGATCTTCCTTACTATTCTTATCGTCCAGGGCTGTGCAAACACCTGTGGATTCTAATCATAAACAGATACTTTGCGGGGAACTTTGCTGCATTTAACATAAATTGTCAAAATATGCATTAAATTGGACCCACCCTCTGTTGACTGGCTTAATAAAGAAGGCTTGTCTTCTCTTAGGTCATGAAGAGAACGCCTGAACAATATTAAACAAATAGAACAAAACAGCTTCTGGCAAAGAGTCCCAGACAAAAAAAATATTGTAAGTAATAGATGTACCGTTTTTTGGCAGATCCTTCAAGTTCAGGGACAGTCTCCTCAGCTGCTTTGCGTTTGACTGTGATTGGTGACTGTGGAGTAGGGCTCTTTGAAAGTGGAGTATCTACAGAGAGCCAAAGTATATTTTCAAATATTTTCAAGAGGAATTCAAATTATAAAATATGCCTTACCTGGAACGACATCTAAGGAAATAGGTGGTCCAGTAGGAGTTCGACTTGGCTTCAGTTTGGAAAAAGCATCTACAAATATCTCTGAAACAATTTTTGACGTAAAAATTTCATCATCATTAAATAGTGCATCAAACAATTACATACACGCTGAACTCAATCCCTTTTGTAATTTCAAACCTGTATGACTTTCTTCACCATAACATAAAAAAAGATATTATAAATAATGTTAATGAATCTTGGTTGCCAACATTCTTGAAAAAATCTTATTTGGTGTTCTACACGAGAAAAAGTCAAACAGGTTTGAAATGAAAAAAGGGTGAACAATCACTTTAATTTAATTCACATTAAATGTTCTTTTAGTTCTTCAACAGGTAAGATAACAATTTAATATTAACTCACACAGATATTACAAAAAAATTGACATTTCAAGAAGCATAATGTAATAACTTTTGTACAGAATTACAAATGCATAAATCTCAATTATGCACTTCCAAGTGGCATTCTCACCACCAACACTTCGTCTCCTTTGTCGTCGAAGGCTTCTGTACACACTCAGTCCTGTTCTCTTACTAAACACAGCACCACCAACTGGAGAGGGTGTGTCTTGCACCCCTGCTGCTTTTATAGCCTCCAACATGCATGATGGAACAATACCTGGTACCAACAAGTTCATAGAAAAAAGTCATTAATCTGAGGCTATAACCAAAAAAGGTCTAGATTTTTAATCATCACACAAATCTCATACATCTTTACCAATACGGTCTGCATGAAGAATAAGTGATTTGATCACTGCTGTCTGCTGATCTAAATATTTCTCAGTTTCCACAGTCAGTTTGCAGGGTTGTAATGGAGACTGAAGCAGGTTAGGAGCTATAACCACTGCCAGACTATTCACATCCATTCTGTTCTCACTGCATCTGATGCGTGAATGTGAAAGAATATCAATACCAGTTTGTAAAGTGTTAACACAAAGTTACATATTCATGCATACATGTAATGATAATTTTAACAACACACGTGACATAAAAAAGTCTGTCTGCTAAATTTGAAGAGTACAAACCTCTCTGCAGCCTGACGCAGAAAGCTGCAGATGTATCTCAGCGAACGTGCATGAGAGGCCGGAATCAGAGCTGTTATTAGCAGTGTTGTTCTAGTTCTCGCCCCCTCTTGGTCATGTAACATCTCAAGCCCCTGAGCCTGAATTAGGGGACCCTGAAGGTCTATAGGGATGAGTGGTGATGGCAGCTCACGCAGGAACTGCTTAAAAAGAGACGCAATGTCGCATGACTGCAGGAGTTCTGAGTGAGGAGGATGAAACACAGCCTTTCCCTGCTCCAGATCTGCCTGTAAAATTAAAGCACAGACTCAGTTGTTTTGCATTCATTTTTAAGGAAGATGAACATTAAAGGTACATCAGTTTCACCGGCTGATATGAGAACAACTTCTTCTCATAAGAATCTCCATAAATTTACCCTCAAAGCACGGATGCGACTCAGGGATCCCGTTTTCCTGAAAAGACCTTCGGTGTGCAGATGCTGCGACAGGTACCCGCAGGCATCCACCAAGAACCTGGGAATATGTAACATGATTTTAGGACTGTCTGTCATTCAATCTGTCAATCATTCCTCAGGAATAAAAATCTTATAGTTACTCGAGTTAAGATTATTTTACTCTTACTCGAGTAACTATAAAGATTATAACTTTTACTCTCACTCGAGTAACTATTAAGTTTGTTACTTTTATTCTTACTTCAGTAACTATTAAGATTATAACTTATTTTTACTTCAGTAACTATTAAGATTATTACTTTTATTTTTACTTCAGTAACTATTAAGATTATAACTTTTATTTTTACTTCAGTAACTATTAAGATTATTACTTTTATTTTTACTTCAGTAACTATTAAGATTATTACTTTTATTTTTACTTCAGTAAATATTAAGATTATTACTTTTATTTTTACTTCAGTAACTATTAAGATTATTACTTTTACTCTAACTCGAGTATATTAATATTCTCAAGTAAATATTAAGATTATCCTCTTACTCGAGTAACTATTAAGATTTTAACTTTTATTCTTACTCGAGTAACTATTACGATTTTAACTTTTACTCTTACTCGAGTAACTATTAAGATTATAACTTTTACTCTTACTCGAGTAACTATTAAGATTATAACTTTTACTCTTACTGGAGTAACTATTAAGGTTATAACTTTTACTCGAGTAACTATTAAGATTATAACTTTTACTCTTACTCGAGTAACTATTAAGATTATAACTTTTACTCTTACTCGAGTAACTATTAAGATTATAACTTTTACTCTTACTCGAGTAACTATTAAGATTATAACTTTTACTCTTACTCGAGTAACTATTAAGATTATTACTTTTACTTCAGTAACTATTAAAGTTATTACCTTTACTTCAGTAACCATTAAGATTATAACTTTTACTTCAGTAACCATTAAAGTTATAACTTTTACTTCATTAAGTATTAAAGTTATAACTTTTACTTCATTAAGTATTAAAGTTATAACTTCTACTTCAGTAACTATTAAGATTATTACTTTTACTTCAGTAACTATTAAAGTTATTACTTTTACTTCAGTAACTATTAAGATTATAACTTTTACTTCAGTAACTATTAAGATTATAACTTTTACTTCATTAAGTATTAAAGTTATTGCTTTTACTGGAGTAACTATTAAAGTTATTACTTTTACTGGGGAAACTGTTAAGTATAAGTTCTTGTACTCTTACATGAGTACAGATTTTGGGTACTCTACACACCTCTGGTTGCAAACATTAAATCAGCATTCACAACTAAACCAGACTAAACAGAAATGCATGTTTATCTCAAAACAGAAACCAAAGTTGAACCATGATCTGTGATTTCTTGCTGTAAATGAAGATGTTCTGAACACATAAGAGTGGTTTTAGAGAACATACTGAGGTACTGTACCGCCCATCTCAGTCACTTGATGTTGAGGCAGCAGGTGCAGATCTCGTCCAAACCCAAACCGTTGTGGCCCGTTCCTCTGACATTCAACATATATGCATGTATGAGTAACAAACATAAAACAGAACTTTATTAATTCTAATGTACCTCAATGAAAGTTGCTTCCGAGTTTCCGTTCAGAAAGTTCTTCCAGTTTTTCACGCGGACGCCAACAGCTTTCAGCGCGTGAATGATCGCGACCACGCGCAAACGCTCCTCTGTAGTCCCGGACATAACGTAAGGGGAACACACTTGAACCTTACCTAAAAAACATTCATCAAAGTTAAATTTTGTGATGTTTTAATCGATTCGCTCGCACATTGAAGACGTTGAAACCGTTAATTTTGCTCAATGGTGCGGCAGAGGTGCTCGCGTGTGTTCGTGTGAAATGATTGGCGGTCACCTGGGCGTATGCAAATGAGCACGTTTTATGCAAATGAGATGGTAATCGCCATCGATATATTATTATCATGCAGTGATTTATGTTTCATTTTGCTAAATAAATATAAAAATGTTAAGATGTGTTTTATCCTCATGCATACATTTATTTATTAAATTTAAATCTTTTATCGGTTGTAATCTAATACAAATTGAAATACATCAGCGGGAATTGAACAAACTAAGCAACATTTTTGCAATACTTTAATTATGTTTCTGTTGTTTGTTTATTAATAATATTTGTGGTCTGATATTTTTTTTCAAAAGTAAAATATTTTTTGCAATGCTAAGATCGTAACCTTTTTTCCTTTGACCTATGTAATATAATATATTATTATAACGTCAGACGTATTTGTGCTATCTGGGAGTGTCTGCTTAAAGAAAATATTAATAAATAAATTTTATTCTGTATTTGTGATATTGTCATAAAATGTGTGGACATTTTACTCTCTAATATTTATACCGCGAGATTAAGCGACCTTCGCTGTAAATCGTTTAAATAATCATGTTCTAGATATTATGCCATGTAAACTTTCACACAATTGGTGCTTAAAAAGCCAATAATACTTAATTTCTTTCAACATAATCTTCAAATTAGATCTTTGAATAACACACCCAAACTAGAAAGTAATAGGAAAATAGTAATATAAGCAACCATCTGAATTTGAACTGGACAGCAGATTAATAGAGTTGGTAAAGCAGACTGCTTTATTGATGCTTGGAATCTACTAGGCATTGTGAAGTTGAAGCAATGCTGCAGAAACTGGGTTTGGTGGTCAGGGATATATAAAGACATTGAGGCCCTGGTGAAGGACCTTGCTGCCTGTCTAGTGATTAAAAGTTCTGGTCACCATAATACAACATGGTTTTTTCAGCTTTCCTCATGCTAGGTCGTGAACTCCACCTTCCCCTCGACAGACTCAGCCCTGCACTGCTTTAGGGACCACTACCAGGTCCCAAAAATTTGATGTTCACCTTATTGGTCTTGCCCTTTCAAGTTACTCATCAGCTGGGCCTAGTCACCTTCTGGCTCAGTAATGGCACACGGTGGTACACCACCACAAAGTGGAGACATACAACAGGTATCACATATCAAGCCACACTCCCAGTTTGGCAGGGCACCCCAGTGCTTCAGCTGACACCTCAGATTGGACCCGCTCAAGCTCCAGACATGCCTGTTAACCTGCCAGCTGAGATTTGAGCCTGCCCATCACTGGCTGCCCCACTTAATCCCTATGTCTCTGTAGGGCTTGTTCGTACTCGTTGCTGTCCGGTTCACTCACAGAACTTTGTGTAAAAAATTAATGTTTAAAGACCCAGAGATATCAACTGTTCTCTCAAGTGTTGTTTTACAATGCATTAAGTTAGTGTTCAGTGTTGTATTAAGTTTGAATGGGCTGAAAGAACTATGTTATGCCCGACCAATTGATGTGTTCGCTTACTCTGGTCTGGAGCAAGGCTTACAAATAAAGAGCTTTAGAAAGGAGAGGCAAACTCCTGTGTCGGTGTGATCTTTATGAAATTAAACAGCTGCATGTATTATGTCTAGTGTGTGATTAAAACAATGAGTAGGTCGCTTGATTTGTCAAATTATTCCAAACATATTAAAAAGCTCGGTCAATGCAATTGCTTATCATCATTTGCATTGTCTCGATGGTTATTAAAGTCTCCTAAAATCAATACTTTATCTGTTAACCAACAGATCCGATAAGAAGTCTGAAGTAGAATCATTTGGTCTAAGCTAAGTCAGACAGTATCACCTTTGTAGCTTGTGATCATTTCATTCATAATAAGTGCGTTTGAGTGCGGGGCCTACAACAACAGGCACAACGACCCTGGCATGGTCAAGACATTAAAATCGTCACAAGGAAATTTACAAAGTATTAATACTAAACATTGAGCGTGAAATTAAAGTTTCAAAGTTTTTGACCCAAGGGATGAAGGTGTTTGCTCTGACAATGTTCAATGTTGTGACACCAAACAGTGTTTCGGATGTAGACACCATGCTTCTTCAAAACTTCTGATGTTATTGGAATACTAGATTTCACCGGAAATCACAAATTTACAAAATAAACCAAATGCTATTTAAGTATCACAAGCCATCTTACATTGTGCTTAAAATAATGATCAATTTATACATACAAAAGTGAACAACCTCCGTTATAAAGTGTTATGACATTTAAAATGGTGAGTTAATTCTTCAGCAGGATTATACACATACAGTCTTTACTAATTGGCAAGGATGCCAATAAGACTATCCAGACAGCAGTACTGTGACCCCAGTTGGAAAAAGTCAACTCTTTAGAGGAGGGCAATTTGAAATCTGAAGAGGCGAAGCAACAAGGTATTTAATAAGACATATGTGTTCTTTGAAGTTTTAGTCAGATTTATGCATAGTTAAGCACTTAACCAATAGAATAATGAATATTTTCACATTTAGATACTTTTATTCGACCTACGGGTAATGTGCAGTGGCAAACTATCACTGCAGAGCAAACAGGGGTAAGATGTCTTAAGGACACTTCAGTTCTTGTCTGCTGGCACTGGGATTTGAACCTGCAACCTTCTAACTACAAGTCTTAACTCTTTAACCACCAGACCACAACTGACCCCTATTGTTTTTATCAACATACATTGGGTAAAGTGAAAGTATATAAAAATATGACAGTATTCACTTATGTATTAACCAGGCTAATGCCAGCAGTTGAAATGTTTATGCATTTAATTTAACTTATTTGTGATGAGGATAAGCTCCGGGAGAGGGTGGCTGTTGGTCTTGAAGTGTAAGACAACAGGTTGGGTTGAATTTGAAAGTATTTTTTTGTGTTAAAAATTAATATTGGATGTAAGTGTAACTTAAAGTGTGAATGCCACATCCTCTAACAAGTCAACCACTGTCGTACTGTTTACATTAAGTGAAGTGACATGTGGCCGAGCAAGGTGTCCCATACTTGGAATTTTTGCTCTGCATTTAATCCATCCCTGTGTACACACACAGTAAGTGAGAACACACACCAACCGTGAACTAACACTATGCTGCAGCACCCCAGGCAGCAGTTGCTCAAGGGACTCACCTCAGTCGTGGTATTCCCACTGGTACAGATTATCAAACCAGCAACCTTCAGATCATGAGTCCAACACTCAAACCACCAGGCCACGACTGCCCCTCAATTGTAAAGACCTTTAAAGACCTCAATTGTAAACATTCAAAGATCCATATGCCAGATATGAATGTTGTGTAAACTCTGACATTAATGATATTACTTGATGCCATTTCAGTTAACATAATAATCATATCTGTTACCAGCACAAACAAACACGGTTGAAAAAAAGGACAAGAAAAAACCAAACTAAATGAAAACAAAGATGTATAAAGTTGGTAAAGCAGACTGCTTTTATTGATGGTTGGATTTGATCGTTTAAATCAATATAAACACTGGCTGCATCTTGCAACATGATGAAAATACACTTTGAAGAAATCCAGATGACATACAAGGACCCAACTATATAAATAAATGATATTTCACAGGCATTAGTGCAAATACAGATCACTTCATCTTTGCGACAAAGTCTTCTCCTTTCTTGATGGAGCCCTTTAGCTCTTCCATGGCTTCAGCAACCAGCTTCTCCTCAAAGGCTGAAAGCTTGCCAATGCCCAGGTTCTTTTCAATGCCGTTTTTCTAAAAAAAAACAAAAAAAGATCATGTTTTAGTAAACATCAGCAATTTGTGGATTCATTAGTTATTTAATTCTAAGTACAGAAAAGTTATATGGACTTACCCCCAGAAGCAGAGGTGTAGAGAAGTATTTACATTCAGTTTCCTCAGATCTCACAAACGCACATTCAACAACACCCTCCTTTCCGTTCATGGCATCCAGGAGAGAGAATGTAAACCTGGCTCCAGCGTAGGCCATGGACAGGGTGGCAGAGCCTGTGAACAAATACCAAAATTCAGAGATGCATACATATTCCTATTCCTGATCTTTTTTATAATTTAACATCCACCACAGCAAATTTGTGTACACAAAAGCACATAATGTGGTTTATACCTGCACCAGCTTTAGCCTTTACAACCTCAGTTCCAGCTTCCTGAATCCTGCCGGTCAAAGCAGACAGTTGATCTGCAGGGAACTCAACCTTGGGGGTGCACTGAGAAAACAGAAGGTCACATGAACTTTTGAAATGTATATATAAATATACTTAAAAATATCTAACCAATAACATCAAGAAAACTGAAATTAGATCTGTGGCACTAAATAGATTTCTGCACCTGTGAAATGAGAGGAATGATGGTTTTTCCAGCGTGACCTCCGATAACCGGCACATTGACTCTGGCAGGGTCAAGACCCTAAAATCACAAAGGGAAAATTATCAATGACTAGTGTAAACAACAAATACAAACATCACAATAACACTTAAAAAACTCTTTTAAATTAGTACTTGTTGTGAATGTGGGAACCACAAAACGAACCTTGAGCTCAGCGACAAAGGTGTTGGCTCTGACAATGTCCAATGTTGTGACACCAAATACTCTGTTAGGATTGAAGACACCATGCTTCTTCAAAACTTCTGATGTGATGGGAATAGTAGAGTTCACCTAAAATTACAAATTTACTTTATAAAAATTATAAGGCATCTTTTCATGTGCTTAAAATAATAATTAATGTATACATACAAAGGAGCACACCCTTAGTTATAAAGTGCTATCACAGCAATTATAAGGCTCAGACTTTTCCTTATCTTGAGACTTTATACCTACCGGGTTTGCAATGATGCAAATCATGGCCTGAGGACAATGACGGGCACAGGCATCAGCTAATGTGGCCACAATGGTGGCATTGGTGTTAAACAGATCATCCCGGGTCATACCTAGTTAAAAATATAAATCGCTACATTTAAGGTTTTCTAAACTTTTAACCACAATAAAAGAACATACTTCTGAACAGTATTCAATATCATGATATCATGAAATGCTTCTAAAGCCTGACTTTCAACCACCTATAATTTTCATAAAAATAATGTAAACCCACCAGGCTTCCTTGGGACACCGGCAGGGATCACAACAACCTCACAGCCTTTCAATGCATCACCCAGCTGATCTGGTCCCATGTATCCTACAAGACAAGACCAATTAATACTCATAGCCTTCCGGGGTTCCTGAACAATTGCAAAGAAATTGGATTTGTACCTGTGACATGAGCTCTTGTCTCAATGTGGCTAAGGTCAGCAGCCACTCCAGGAGTGTGAGCGATATCATAGAGTGAAAGCTGGCTCACTAAAGGGCTGTTCTTCAACAGGAGGGACAGGGGCTGCCCAATGCCACCCGAGGCACCCAAGACAGCTACCTTCGCATTATTCTGCAAGGAAAAGAATGAATTGAATCTACAAAACATGTTGGTTGACCCACCCTTGTAATATCAGTGACTCAACAGGCCATTAGATTTACTGCTTAATATAATTGGGTGTAAATGTTTTACATATACTGGATGTGTAATTACTGAACAATTGATCAAACAGATCTCGAAAAAGATTATAAAATGCATAGAAACATTCCCATGTCATGACCTTGGGATCTCCCCATCTAGAAATATGCCAGTTAGAATTTTTACTACCATTCATACCAGGGTTTAAATAACTAAGCATTTTGTGTGTTCTTGCTTAACCACAAGCATGACACTCGCAATGTGATAAGGAGAAACTCCAAAATTAAATTTATATGATTGTAAAAAATATATCGTTTGCTAACAAAGTCAAATATTTGCTGTAAAAAATCTCATTTATTAGCAATCGGAAAAATAAATATTTGATGTTACCAAGTCAAATATTTGCTGTAGCAAAAAAAACTAACATTTGCTGTTTACAATATAAAATATTTGCTGTTTACAAAGTCAAATATTTGCTGTTTACAAAGTCAAATATTTGCTGTATCAAAACACTAATATTTGTTGCTTAAAATATAAAATATTTGCTGTATCAAAACACTAATATTAGCTGTAAACAATATCTAATATTTTCAGTTCCAAAAACAAATATTTCCTGTTTTCAAAGTTAAATATTTGCTGATTCAAAAAAGTAGTATTTAACGTTTTCAAAGTCAACTATTTTCTGTTGCAAAACAAAGATTAGCTGTTTACAAGGTCAAATATTCTATAAATAAATAAATATATAATAAAAGGTCAAGAGTCAGATCAGCACACTTGACCTTTCCATAAAGAAGAGTTGAGACATCCCATAAGCAGGATAATAATCAGGGACACTCAACCAGTTGGCAAGGTCGCCAACATGTCCTGCCAGCCAGCAAGACTGATACCAAATCAATAAATCATTCTTAATGATCCATACATCCTCAATAAACCTAATCATGACCATATGACGTCATCCT